>JACXGJ010011739.1:0-10505 GCA_016801105.1 Esox niger | reverse complement strand
CTAGAGGATAAAAGCACAAAGCTCAATGTCCCTAACAGGATTTAACTGACAGGTTGCCTTGTGTCTCCGCAGCCATGACAACGGGTTTACTGGCCTTCCCTCCACAGCCTAACACACCTCCTAAATGCTGCACTTGCCTGCACAGTGTACTTCTTCCACCCAGGGCCCATAACAGGGAATAGGGTACATTGGCTACACACCACTAATCATGTGAAGTAATACTGACCTTGGTAGAAGGAAGAGTTTTTCTGACTGACACTACCCTGCCTTTGCTTTCCCCAACGCGGCCGACAGACTCTTTGAAGTTTCGGGTCGTGAAATGACCACTGACTGTTGGCACGGAATTCCTTCTTGGACGTAACCACCGCATTCAGAAGTTGCTATTCAACATTCCAGGATGGACGAAGACATTTGTCTGAAACGCACTGGTTGGCAAATTTCGATTTGTTACGCTTTTTTTTCAGTAAGATTTCACAAGTGGACAATCCGAAGACCTGCTAATGTTTCTACGCTGACGTGCCCAAAAGATCAAAGCACACGCACTCACGCACGCACGCACGCACGCACGCCACTGCTGGCTATCACTACTTCCAACCAGATTATTTTGGACTTTAATTCTGAGTAAAATAAAATACCACACATAGTGTCTAAGAAATGTATATACTGTATATAGTACCAGTCAAAACTTTGGACACACTTACCCATTCCACTATTCCATTTCTGAAGTCACGCTTTGGCCGGGAAGGCAGGGCACAACCGCAGAGGTTGAAACTGAAGAAAAATACAAAAAGCACAAACGTCAGGAACCGGCAACAGAACAAACACAGCAACGACAAGGACAAACAAGAAACACTGGGGCAAAAGGAACATAAATAGGGACACAACGAGGGCGCAAACAAGGCACAGGTGGAAGCAATAAGGATAAGGACAGGCTGCGTGTAGGAACGCAATAACAAACCAAACAAAATGGGGCTACATTCAAAAACAAAAAACAAACAGAACCGAACCTCACAATTATACAATTGTATATGTACTATAAGGGTGTTGAAGCAAAAAGAAGTACTCTCTTTTTGTTTGAGGGCATTGAGCAATGGCTGACCTCTTTACCCTACTCTGGTGTGTGTGTGTGTGCTTATGTGTGTATTTCTAATAATGTGTGTATTTCTAATGATCCATGTCTAACAATACATACAGAACCTTCTAGAAGTCGTTGAACAGGAACACAGGTTTTGTTGCTTTGGCTCTGTATTCCATGACATTTTATTGAAAAAACAAAAATGGTACCCACAATGTGTTTTACAAGACCCGGATCGGGTCATACGAACCCGCTGCGGTCAGTGTTAGAATGTCATTAGGTTGTTTGGGTTCAGGCATGGTGAGGTTGATTTAGAGGGTTAGGCATTAGGCTAGGTTAAGTTCAGCCACAAAGGCTAGCTTATTAATGCTAAGATTAGAATTAGGCTTTGGATTATGGTTATGGTTTAGGTTAGCATGGATTTGTGGTTTTCAATTCGCTGTGAGAATAGTACAACCCTGATGACTGAGGTGGGATTACCGCGTTCTGATGTTGCGTGGGTCAGTGCCGGGATGCCAGGATGGTTTTAACCCTTTACAGAGCATAGCATCAGTAGTCACCACTAGACACCACAGCAGTGTTTTAGAGATGGCGGACTCTAGACTGTCCCTGGGGATCTACTGACTTTTACTCCAGTTACATGAGTGGTCTTTTGGAATAATGGGTGTTTCGGTAGCATTCTATGTGTTCCCTTGGTCATCAGAGCCTTAGGTTTTTATTGGAGAGGCATCAAAACACCAGAGTCCCTGGTGAACTCCAATCTCAACACAAACACACGTGCACACGCGTACATCCACATGCACTCTGTGGAGTGCCTTCTGAATGATTTATGCATTTGTCATTTCTTATTTGTTGAAACAAGGTGTCTACATTTCGGTTCCACCACACCAGTCAAACCAGCAGAGACAGATGCACCCCCTCACCACAACCCCCCCCCACACACAAACACACACATAACTCTATTCTGACTAGCTGACTGCATCTTGTCCTTGAAGACAATGACAAAGACCAAGTCAAAGCACCAGTGATGTGCTCAATATAGAAGTGGTCGGAAGCAACGCATCCAAAACTATACACAGCTGTGTGTCCATAGACTGCATTATGTCTATAGACTGCATTATGTTTATAGACTCATTATGTCCATAGATTCATTATGTTCATAGACTCATTATGTCCATAGACTAATACTGTTCATTGACTGCATTCTGTTCATAGACTGCATTCTGTTTATAGACTGCACAGAAACCTCTTCAACCTGTCCCTGATGTAGTCTGTAATAAAGTTTCGAGGAGATCACCATGGTCTGTGTTTTAAACAAACACTGCATCTTTTTCTTTCCTTTCCAAAATTGTCAAAAAGAAATGTTTTGAGTGAGCAACAGAAGCGTTCTATTTGCAGTGGTCTCTTAGTTTTATATATATATATATATATATATATATATATATATATATATATATATATATATATATACATCCAATAATATAAAATATATTATATATTTTTTTATAAAATCAACACATACTATGCCAATGTAATTACTTTTTTCACTTTCAGGTGCCTGAGACAGTTGTACAGTACTTTATATGTGCCTCAGCTACCATGCACAATCTTCATCTACCTTCACAGACACACTATCGTCAGGCGTTACTGTTAATCGGTATTAACCGTCTGCATATTCCTTCTGTCAATATCTGTCTGAATGTATTAGTTGAGCCACTGCCTGCTCCTCTGTCTGTTGGTTCGTCTTAAATTATTTTGTTTTGTATTTGTTGTTCGTTTGGTCTACTTTCCAGCACTGGCCTTTGCCAATAATGAGTCATTGATTAGAGTGCACTCACTATTAAACCGTGTGTTTCTTTCAAATAGCTCTTTTAAAATGTATTCACCTACTGCAATGTGCTCTGGATTAGAGCTTCAGCTAAATGACTAAAATCTAAATTGCATTGTCAACTGTTCCTGCTTTTTACTCTCATAAATTGAGAGTGAAGTGAAAGTGTCAGTCTGCACCAGTTGACTGTAAAGCATGCTAACAGTTGACTGTAAAGCATGCTAACAGTTGACTGTAAAGCATGCTAACAGTTGACTGTAAAGCATGCTAACAGTTGACTGTAAAGCATGCTAACAGTTGACTATAAAGCATGCTAACAGTTGACTGTAAAGCATGCTAACAGTTGACTATAAAGCATGCTAACAGTTGACTGTAAAGCATGCTAACAGTTGATTTACACTGTAAGTTCAATAGGAGACAAACACAGAATCAGGAATATGAACATACTCATCTTTACGGAAACATACACCACCGGCTGGGTTGGGATCAAGTAACACTTGGAGAAAGAACCATTCAACATCCTAATGAAGCCATCCTTTCACTGAATTACAGGACTCAAATATATGTAGCTTGGCAGGTCTGGAAAATGACAGAGGGTAGATGGAAGAGGGTGTGTGTGTTTGTGTGTGTGTGTGTGTGTGTGTGTGTGTGTGTGTGTGTGTGTGTGTGTGGTTGTCCAGTTGGGGGGAAACACTCTCTGTCTAATTAATTGGTGGTCTTTGAAGTCATTCAGAACAAGCTAAACAGTAGATCTTTTCTAGTGTATGTGGCTCCAGTCTCTGTACAAATCCCTTATCTGATAGCCTTGCATGTCAAGTACATCAGATCCACGTTCACTCTCTGACCTTGAAATAAGTGTCTGCCCTCAGATTAGAAGGTCATGAGTTCGATCCCCGGCCAAGCCTCTGAATAGAAGATCACAAAACTGAGACTCGATGTGTCTTTGCCAGCCACCCAGATCAGGGTGTAGAACCTAATGCCCTGTCCAGATGGTGTTTCCAGGCTGTAGAAACATGTTCCCGGTCCTGTGAGCAGTTCCGGCTGTCAGATCCATGAGACTTTCCCGTTGTGCAGAGCTCGTCAAACGTAATGCCTACGTCTCAGATGAGAACAGTTAAACATTCACAACACGGTTGTCTGAAGAATGAATAAGTAACACTTGTGTAAATGTTGTATTGGTAGTAAAAGCTATATGATTGTTGCCACCCAGGCGTTCCATTTGTGTGAACACCCCCTTAAAAAATGAAGAGCATGAGAGTGTAGACAATTGGATGGGCTTGTCCTCATCCTGTCATATTTGAAGCCACAGAGAGAGAGTGAGAGAGGTAGAGAGAGCGAGGTAGAGAAAGAGAAGCAGAGAGAGAGGTAGAGAAAAAAGGAGGTGTGTTGTGTTTCTTTCTATGTGTGTGTCTGTGCCTCTGTGTGTCTGTGCCTCTGTGTGTGTGCTTGTTTGTTTGAGAGTGCGAGTGTGTGTGTGAAAGGGAGAGAGATAGAGGGAGACAAGGTGTTTCTGCAGTGTGTCAGAGGAAGTACTCCAGCAAAGGCCCTGGGGAACCATTAACAGAGAGGACAGAAAGACAGAATGAAGGAGATAGCGGTGGAGAGAGAGACAGACAGAAGTGGATGAGGTAGAGGGACGTGAAGAGAGAGTTGGAGAGAGACTGAAGGAAATACAGATGTGGAGAGATAGAGGCAGAGATAGAGGGAGAGAGATGGAGACTGAAAGAGGCAAAGAGAGGTGGTGAGAGCGAGAAAGAAATGAAGAGTGGAAGGCAGAGAGAGAACGTGAGAGACGGAAAGAGAAGGCATTCAAAGGGAGGAGAGGGAAACTGAGAAAGATGAGGAATAAACGAGAGTCGAGTAATAAGAGAGACAGAGAGAGAGAGATGGAGGGAGCAAGACGTAGAGTGAGAGGGTGAGATGCCTCGGGCTAAACTGAGAGTGAGGATTGCAGTCAGGGCCAGAGAGCTTCCTGTGTTATCCAGCTTCCTGCTGCAATGGTAACAAGACAAAATGACAAACCAGACAAGAAGAGAGATGCCAGTGCTGTGTGCTGGGACAGCACAAACTACAGCTACTGATACGAAATCCCAAATATACAGTAACATTTGTCACAGTTTAACTATATTTGCTGGACACTGGACATTTGAAACGTGTGCATTGGAGGTTAAAAATGACTTCTTAAGTTTTGAAACGTCCAAAATGTTTGATCTACATAATGCTTTCGTTCGTTTTTTTGTTGCAAAATGTTGATCTTGCGATACGGTACTCCGTTTTCCCTCCATATCGTTTCCCTGCTTCCTGTTAAAGTGTGCTCTCGTTCCATTCTCGGTATGTATGTGCCCTTTGTCCACTCCCTATCATTTCTCCCGTAGACAGGAAGCAGGAGATTGAAATCGTAGTTTCATCTGACGTCCCAGTAGGTCAAGCATCTGACCTGGGATTCCATCTAAAATGTCACGTGATGAGACAACAGTCATTGTGGTTCTTGGCACAGCAGCAAAATTTACCAAGGTTCCGTTCTGATCTGATTGGGTTCCATGACCTTAGCGTTTCTGGGTTCTATGTCTATGTTGTCTGTATTGTCCTAAAGTGTGTACTCATTCACTACCTCTGTCCTATGTAGGGCCCTTGGCTTGATAGAGGCATGAACTCCAGGTAGTTTGCATACCTGTTATGTCCCACCATGGACCCGGAAATGCAGGGGAGAGATTTTTGGGTCGTGTTCTCTTTCTTCACTATCGGTAACATTACTCATAGCACAGCACGAGAACGCACGCCTTAAAATTTGGCAGTGGCAGTGGGTGCCAGCAGGAAGTCGTGTTTAAGCAGCCAATGTAACCATACAAGGAAAGACCAGCCCGTAATGGATGCCTGCTACCTCCAAGCCGTCTCAGCATCAGGAAAAATCCATTTTATTAGCAGGAGACATGTTTTATTTATTTAGGCATACTGTAGCTACAGACGTCGGTGAAGGTTAAGGTTTTAGAAAGAGGCCTAGGTTCATATTTGACATACAGTAGTTTCACATGGGTTAAACATTCTTCATTTCCCCCAGTTCATGCAGGTATGATGCATCCGTTATATTCTGGTGTTTTGCACCCGAATGGAAATAATGATTTCTTACTGTTCTTCTATTTATTACATTTTGGACATTTGGTGTAAAAGTGTTTTCCTTGTTATTGACAAATAACTGAAATCAGTCGGTCATTTGGAGGGCTAAGAAATATTGTTAACATTTCATTTCGGAAAAAAGAGAAAAGAGCGGAGAAAGAGCGCAGACGAAAACCAAGAAGCGGGCTGTTGGTCAATTCAATCAGACGATTCAATAAGTTGAGTATATCAGCCGATTAAAAGGGTCAATTCAATCAGCTAGTCATTTCGAGTTTTTTTTTCGTGAGGGGAAGGTATAAGCAGGACAAAAGAAGAACGACAGAGAAAAAAGAGAAGAGAGGAAAACAAGCTTGTGGGCGGGTGGCCAGGCCTTGTCTCTGTGTATCATCAGAGGATCAAAGTGACACTTCACCAGCCTCTCATCTGCTGCCATGACAGGCTGTGGATTAGCCCGAGTGATTTCCTGTCAGTCACCCTAGCCTGTGTTCTAAATCACTGTCTATTCCCCATCTAGTGTCGTATTTTGGATCTCACTGTAACAAAACAACCTGATACTGTAATCTACAGGTTCACCTCCTAATCGACAGTGAAACACTGTGAAACGTCTCACAGCAGCATACTGTGATTGGGGATGATGCGCTGTGGGATAATTGCCTTATATTGATTAGTAATTTTCATCCACCGAATACAGTATTATATGTTAAGACGGCCAAAAAGCTGTTTTTAATAGAACTGGCTTATTAACATGTTTATGTCTGTATTCCCACATTATATACTACATAGGGTGAGTGACAAAAACACATTCTCACTTACACCAATGACAAGTGAGCCATAAGGTTACCTGCCTTGCTCAAGGAGAGAACGGCAGATGTGTCTCCTTGTTGGCTTTGGGATTCAGTTCAGCAACCTTTTGGTTACTGGTCAGATGCTTTAACTGCTGGTCTACCTGCTGGTTTAACTGCTGGTCTAACTGCTGGTCTACCTGCTGGTCTAACTGCCGGTCTACCTGCTGGTCTACCTGCTGGTCCAACTCCTGGTCTACCTGCTGGTCTACGTGCTTGTCCAACTGCTGGTCTACCTGCCGGTCTAACTGCTGGTCTACCTGCTGGTCTAACTGCTGGTCTACCTGCTGGTCCAACTCCTGGTCTACCTTCTGGTCTACGAGCTTGTCCAACTGCTGGTCTACCTGCAGTCACAAGGTCACACAGACAGGCCGGAGAAGCAGCAAGTCTGAGACCTTCAGTGGTTGAACATCCTCAATGGTTGCCAGGTCTCAGACTGGCTGCTCCTCCAGCCAGTCTGTGTTAGGGTTAGGATTAGGGTTAAAGTTAGGGTTAGGGTTAGCCTAAAGACCGGGGGGTTGGCCGTCAGCCCAGCCATCTGGTCTAACATCTTTTTGCTGTCACTCTGGTTAATGGTGCTTTTTTCCCCCGGTCTGCCCCTTTTCCCTGCACTCTGTTAAAGTCCAGGTCAAGCCACCTCGTTCATGAGAATCCCATAAGGACGTGACAGAAGACAGACATCCGGACGACATAGGATGAAGCAGAGAGACCACTACGAGCACGCTTACGAGCAGGAAACGTGACAAAACTATCTCTGCAGAACTCTCAGTAAAAAATGTGGAGGTTAAGGAGTTCTACAAACTGTTCTGTACGTGATGTGTTCTGTGAGAAGATCTATGTGTTTTACTAGGATTTCTGTAAGTGCTGAGTTCTGTGATAAGTTCTGTGAGTTCTATTCAGAGTCTTGGTGTCTCTCTACCTGCTAAAGCTTCCTCTAACTGTTACACACATGCATTGGTGATGCTTTCTTATGACTGCTGGCTTCGGAAGGAGAAGGAGTATTTGATGCCGATGTGAATGATTCTTAAAAACATGTACCATTTCAGTCCTGATGAGAGTCGTGAGGACCTGACATTGTGATCATAGGTTTCCTGGCTACAGACGCGCACACACTCTTCAAACCCTCGATTCACATTCACAATAACACGCGAACATGCGTGCAGACATTCATACGTCAACACGCACATGCAGAAACGTTATTTAGAACGAGTCCGCAGGTAGACAGCGTTTCCAGGCGGCGGAGGAGTCTTTGAATTCAGGCATCCCATCAGGATGCTATACAGGCCCAACACAGCGTTGGGTATCAGCAGATGACTGGCCTCATGGGGAGTACTGAACACTGCCAAACATAAGTGTGTGTGTGTGTGTTTGTGTGAGAGAGATAGAGATAGACAGAGACAGAGTGTGTGTGTGTGTGTGTGTGTGTGTGTGAGAGAGAGAGATAGACAGAGAGAAAGAGAGAGTGTGTGAATACTGAACACAGTTAAACATATGTGTGTGTGTGTGTGTGTGTGTGTGTGAGAGAGAGATAGAGATAGACAGAGACAGAGTGTGTGTGTGTGTGTGTGTGTGAGAGAGAGAGATAGACAGAGACAGAGTGTGTGTGTGTGTGTGTGTGTGTGTGTGAGAGAGAGATAGACAGAGGCAGAGTGTGTGTGTGTGTGTGTGTGTGTGTGAGAGAGAGAGAGAGATAGAAAGAGAGAAAGAGGGAGTGTGTGAATACTGAACACAGTTAAACATATGTGTGTGTGTCTCTGTGTGTGTCAGTCCTAGATTTTTCCGTACATGGCTTCATTAACATTGAAATGTTTTTACAGACATGCCGAATCAAGAAGAAAATATATGAGCTACATTAACTAACAACATTTAAGTAAATCCCCTTAAATTCCCTACTCCCCAAATATGTTGTTTCATGTTATTTCATGTTGTTTAATGTTATTGTATGTTATAGCTATGTTCCATATCGTTACAATGTGCAAATGAAGAAAGAAAAACTGAAACAATGTTGCTTGTGCTCCTGGTTGCCCTTTCCTCATCTCAGTGGTCTTATGTCTTGCTGAGGTGATGGCACATTGAGCTGTTCCACCTAACAGGCATGGGACTTTATCCATTTTTAATTTGTTTTCAAATCAGGTATTCTGAAACTGTGTACACTCTGTC
Source organism: Esox niger (assembly GCA_016801105.1). Classification (NCBI taxonomy): domain Eukaryota; kingdom Metazoa; phylum Chordata; class Actinopteri; order Esociformes; family Esocidae; genus Esox; species Esox niger. The sequence continues at coordinate 1,486 of JACXGJ010011739.1, read as the reverse complement.
TGGGGCAAGGTAACATTCCGATTTGCAATTTTTTGGGTTGTTTATTCTTTCCAGCTTGTCAAAATATTCTCTTTTTGTTTAGTCGTGATTCTTTCTGTGAATTTTCATTGTGTCCCAAAGCTTTGTGGGGTGTGTTTTTGTGGTAAACAGAGCCCAAGACAAGCTGGCGGAGGCTCTCTTCCTCCTGGTTGCTCCTGGTTTCTCTCCACTTTACCTCCCATCTCTCTTTCACTCTGCCTTTACTCCATCGCTCTCTCTAGCTCTTTCTCAGTTGAAATTCAATTCATATTTTCCAGTCAATGTCATTGGAAACTCTTGTTTACAGTGACAAAGCAAGTGGAAAATAAGACAAGATATATGAAAAACAACAAATGAGTGAGAAAAATCCTCATTTGTTGAACTTACGGAGAACTAACATCCCCAGTATCCACACCAATGGGATTGATCTGTCATGCATACATTATTTAAAACTACGTCCAAATTTCTGCTAATTAAAACATTAAGGGTTTGAAAAAAGTACTCATTTAATTTGAGTTTTTAATTTTAATGCCATGATTTCTAAAGGTAAACTGTTGCAATCTATTTGGATTACATTTGGGGCTAACTCCAACCTCCTGATGTACCTCTGGCATGAGTAAAGGTAGATATGCTTCACAAAACCCAAGCCCGTCCTAGCTGTCAACACGTCTTAATAATTCAATTAGATTTATTTTATTCAGTAGTTAATAATTACCGTTGCCCTTCGCAGGCAGATCTCGAAAGGCACACTTCTGAAAGGCATAGAGGTTATACTGTGAATATCCCAGACAGAGCAATAGATTGCCATGTTGCAGATACCGTGCTAATGTTCGTGACACCCTTGCTTGCATAATCCAGATGTTCAGATCCCTCTGAGATGATAATCACCTGAACATCACAATTGTAGACAGGTGGTAACATAATAATTCCTATTTAGATTTGCATTATGTCCTTTATGTGCCACCGCCAAATATAGGGACAGTGTGTGATTGCCCAATGTACTGTCACTGGAGCCCAATTAGAATAATCGCACCATGTTGGTTTGGGAAGCGCGACTCCCAAATCACACCCTGTTCCCTTTGACAGTGCACTTCCTTTGACCAGAGCCCCTTAGGACATAATGTGCGTTTCAGGATGGCCCTAGGCACCCCTTTCAACTACCTAATGAGTTTATTCATCCAATCAGCCTGTAGGCTCCTTGCCTTTTTGTCGTCGCTGTACAAAGAGCTTGCTTGATGTGTTACTATATTTTAGTCACGGCTAAGCATTTCTAATCACGGCATTTAAATACGTCAGTAATCCCAAGTGAAACTAATACAAACAATTGAATGAATCTCAGTGTGGTTGAAGACAACTCATCTGGAGGGGAGGGGTTGTCTTCATTTGGAGGGGAGGGGTTGTCTTCATCTGGAGGGGAGGGGTTGTCTTCATCTGGAGGGGAGGGGTTGTCTTCATTTGGAGGGGAGGG
>JACXGJ010011738.1:0-11838 GCA_016801105.1 Esox niger | reverse complement strand
CCTTCCGTCCCGGAGGCCTATCAATCACACTCCCTAAATCACAACAGGACCTCAGCCATCTTGGCTCATTTGGTTCTGTAATGTACAAGGAGGGTGACAGGTTCTTGTTGTGGGTGGTTTGTGTGTTGTAGTGGGGATTTCCATAACCCGGCGTGTCTCCCTCTGCTCTGCTCAAGGTCTGTAACTCTCCCCTGATTAGTGGACTGCTGTGGGGCTGTGTTGTGGATGAGTTCCTTTACAGGCTGGGTCCCCATAAGGTTTCTTACCTTGCTCCAGTAGTCTCTGAGGTTCACTGGGATGTCAAGGCTTTCTCTCCAAGGAGATGTCTCATTCATTGGAAGTGAGTGTTTACATTGCCAAAGCAAGTAAAGGTCGTTCAAGTTTACTTTTCTTATAAAACAATTATTTTGCCCTATGCAACAACCCAGTGGGAATTGGCCATTGGCTTTCTCTCTGTCTTTCTCACTCTCCTTTGCTCTTTCCTTTCTCTCTCTTTCTCACTTTCCCTCTTTCCTTTCCCTCTCTGGTCCAGTGGAGGGTAGAGCAGCTGTCCAATTCCCTCTAATAATAGGATCTGCATGGGAGAGAGTTAGAGAGGGAAAGAGAGCAGTGCAGAGGAGGGAGAGAATGTGAGGGAGACAGAGAGATCACACCAAGGAGCAGCCTTTACTGAAAACACACACCAATTAAAAGACAGACACTAAACACAGACACTCAGACCTCCCTCTAAACCCCCCTCCATCTCTATCACAGCTCCGCACCAGGGTGAAGTCCAGTGTGAGAATATTCAGCGGCATGCTTGGTAATTTTCCAAACGCCATCATTCATTATAAAGTTTGGAAAACAATCCTGGAAGTGACCTGTTCAGTAACATTGTGAATGTAATTCCAGTTGATTACATGGGGTCAGAAAGGAACATGTGATTGGTAGGTGAGGCTGGGAAATGAAGCTGGCGGGTGAGGCTGGCGGGTGACGGGGCCGCTAGGTGATCTGGGAGGGTTGCCATGGCACAGCGTTGTCATGTAGGCTGCAGGGTGAAGAGGAGAAGGTACGCGTTGTAATTGGCTGTTGATATTCCGCTGGCTTTATTTTCTTTATTTTCTATACACACTTACACACACAGTTTGGTACACACACTATACCCCCATTACTGCATACACACACTTTAAACAGGCCCTCCCTCCGGGTTCCTCTTTCTTCTTGTGTATCCAAGATCACAGAGAGATGTGGAACTATGATGCTGTGATCAGGTCATGCCCGTCTCTCGCACACCATCACTGGGATTATTTCTCTTCTGATCCACTTACCATTTATGGTAACAAAGATAACAGAATTTAAAGACAGAATACAAAACATTTATCCACACAGGACCCGTTTTAAAGAAGACATCATAGCAGTTATCCTCTATTCAATAATTGCATAGCTCAAATTCTTTGTTTTTAGCACATTACATATACGAGAAACAGAGTTAGTTCCACGTGTGAAAAGTCAACACATTTGAGGGCCATTAATGCCAAGGCAGAGAGTGAGGCTCTTACAAACATTAAGCCATCTTTTGGGCTTAGTCAAAGTCAAACAAACCATATCTATTTTGGGCAAACCGTAATTTTCTGTGAGGAGTCATTTAGAAATCAAAAAGCTGCGTTTCCTCAAGGTTTTCCTCTGCATTCACACGGCTGATGTCTTATGCCATTTGAGCTATAAAACACTGAAATATAATCAAAAGCAATTAGAGAAGAAGTTGATGTAAAACGCAGAATGCTGCCTTTTAACAGCAGGTTGAAATCAACTGAATATGCTCTCTAGCCAGGTCCCACTGTTTGGTTATCTGCATTCATTTGAATGCTCCATGTGTGACAACAAAAAGGAAGCAAGGCCAACTGACAGTATGCCTGCATGAAACTCCTGACATGTACCTGATCTGTAAATATTAAACTATTGGACGTCATCCCCTTTCTCTGAACACCCAATAGCTTAGCGAACTATCAAAATACTGTAACTGACTACTTGGCAATAAAAGCTGGGAGCAGATTTGATGTTGACCAATATTTCCAGGTTAAAAATGGTTCCACCTTTAAATGAACATACTGTCATCAGTGACTTGCCCATTACCTGAAATGAGTCCTGGTTATAATGACGTGCCGGTATGAATTACCCAAACACCACTGTTGTATCCAGGTGCTCACCGTGCCGACAGGGACTTGTTTCCCACCGGCCGACCGCGTGGCTTTTGACCGGCAGCAGAATCCCATCATCAGCGGTAACTAACACGGTCAGCTTGTTTCAGTATGTAGTCGAAACGTGTGCCAAAGAAAGTTGTGTTCATTTCAGCACGTGAACGATATGGAACTTGGAATATTGGTCACCGTGCATGTTATGGTGACATGCCGGTTTGGTAAATCATTTGAATGCATGGCGACAACACCCCTGTATTGAATTTCATGCCGAGAGATCGTTTACCAGGTGAAGAAGTTCCCGAATAAGACCTAAATGACAAGGTAAAAGGAGACAACGTCGGTCTTAATTGGGAACTTCCCTCATCTGGTGAACACAGCCAAGTACTAGCAAACACAAGGGAAGTACTTTACACCTCTGACCATCTGCTTGTTCTGCATTATCACCTCAGGAAGGTACTCTTTTTGTCACTATATACATTATGGGCCAGTTTTGCAGACACTGATGAAGCCATCCCTGGACTGAAACATTAAACGTGGCTAGCACCACACTCATCTAACCCAGTTTGGCATTCACTATTTGCTCCATAGTGTTAAGCTACGGTTTGTTTGGTCAGTGGGATTTTGTGGTTGCCCAATAACACAGGGAAGTAATCAGCTCATGTGAAAAAGATGAGGTTTGCCATCCTGGTTGTGGCATACCGACGATGCCCAGGGGTCCAACAAAGTGTGGCGCAAATCGGCTCAGCGTCACCATGACGGGACGGGTGGATGGTCAAACAGGACGGCCTTGTTTCGTCACACTCAAACCTCCCCTGGTGTTAAGGTTGTATTTCTGTAGACTCAGTTGTGAAGGGATAGCTGGGGAATCTTACCTCAGTCTACCAGCTAAAGACATTTGGGGTGAGCAGGCCGTGTGATGAGCTACGGACAAGCTTGGCGAGGTATGCTTGGGGTTAGCATGTTTTGATCTTTGACTGTCCGGGCATCTGTCGGGGAGTTCCCTGACCAGGCATGACCATTATCTGAAATTGAACATCATCAGATCGGGAGAGAAGAAATAATGAAGGTAAAATGAAAAATGTCAAATTTGTACGGCTTACCGAAGTTATGAGGTGTGTGTGTGTGTGTGTGTGTGTGTGTGTGTGTGTGTGTGTGTGTGTGTGTGTGCGTGTGTGTGCGTGTGCGTGTGTGTGCGTGCGTCTGTGTGTGAGCAGTTGTAGCACAGAGGAGTCGTACATGGCTGTGTTGTGCGGTTGCAAGCTAATGTTTGCATTGTTTGACAGCAGGCAGGCTGACCAGCAGGTTTCATGGTGATGTGGTTCAGTCTTTCTGTGGTTAATTAGCCCCTCCAGCTCCTGCAGACGGTGGCGGGATAAACAACCACAATCACTAACGATCAAAGGCATCCCCGGACGCCACACCTGTCAGGAGGGGAACACACACTCCACCTGTGGGACCGTCACACACAAACACACACTCACACTTATACTTGTGGGAACATCACACATACACACACACACACACACACACACACACACACACAACACACACTTACACCTGTGGGACCATCACACACAAACACACACGCACACACACACACACAGCTTTGGGATGATTTGCTTCTTAAGCAACAGTGACACTTAATTCGACAGAACAATACTCTTCCTCTGATCACTTGATAAAAAATCTAACGTTTTGTTCACAAATTATGGGTTGAGATACACTAGTGGGCCACAGCCAACTCCCTCTTGGTCGTTGCTTACGCCAGAAGCATTGTTTTGTGTAGAGACTAAAACATGAAAGATGGTGGCTAGGTGGATCACAACATATACGATCCATTGCTGCGCCTTACACAGAGGAGACGCTCAACAGAACATGGCTAACAGCCACATCGCAGGAAGAAAAAAACACCATAAAAGAATCAGCACCATTTTTCATATTATGAGAATATAATACGATCATCATCTACTCAATTTCTTTGAGTGAAGTAGAATCCAGTTGATGAGTGTCGTAAAGGGAAGACCTGGTGATGTGGCTTCAAATGCCTTCGCTGCACTGTAGAGCTGGTAATAAAGCGCACTTCCAGTGACAGCCTTTTGCATTTTTAGTGCATTTCTTTCTGAGCAGAGGCCTCCGTGGGACCCTGGCCAAAAGCAGTGAAATATACAGGGAATATGGTGTCATTTGAGAAGCAGTTTGAGTTTTATTTCTAATAAAGAGAAACGCCAAGGTCACACTGTCAACTTCCCCCCATCAGAAGATCACAAAGACTGGCTGGGAGAGTGCATAATATCCATACAGCTATTTTTACCCTCAAATTAAAATCTATGACATGTAGAAATGACTGCAGTGTGCAAGAGGGGTATTCAAACTAGACACTAATGACGCTTATTAATGGCCTGAATGAAGTCTTGACAGGTCGTGTGTCATTTGGCGAGCAATGCTCCACTGGCATAATGGCTAATGTAAGTGGGTATAATTATATATATTATACCCTGTCTTATGGTATTTTGGCAGGACTGTGAAGGAGTCAGGCAGTTAGGAAGGGAGAGACAGAGAGAACCAGAGGGAGACAGGAAGCTGGGTGGTGGGATCTGTGTGAGTGTGTACTAAAGGCCTGCTGCCATATCCAGAAGTGGTGCTGAATCTGTCTACCAGTGAGTTTATTACTGTTAGCCAATAGTCCAAGTCTTGATCATTCAGTGGTGGATGCGATCGCCAGTTAATTATCCATAAGGATTATATTAATATGAGGATGAACATTGTCCTCACAAAGACACGTCACTACACAAAGCACCAATATAATGTGTGTATGAAATGGGGGGAGGGGCCAGCAGGCAGGCAAGGAGGGGCCAGCAGGCAGGGAGGGGCCTGCAGGCAGGCAGGGAGGGGACAACAAGCAGGTAGGGAGGGGCCAGCAGGCAGGCAGGGAGAGGGCCTAGAGGAGCTGGCTTTCTGTGGCGTTCGTTCATAACAATTGGCTAATTGGACAGCCGACAGCACTTCATTACTCTCTAACCCCCCTGGTCTCTCTGTTTGAACACCTAGCTAGTCTCATTCATTTATTTACCCGTTTCTCTCCACTACCCAGCGCAGGACCTTGGAACAGGCCAAAGGGTTCACACGGAAAAGACGGGGAGGCAAGAAAGGGATAAGGAGAGAGAAAAGGGTAACTTATGCTCAGTGGGAATTAACAAAGCACTTAGTAATTAAATCTAAATTGACATTCCTGTAATTAGCCCCTTAATTAGCAGCAATAACACAATTAGCCAGCGAGTCCCTGCTAATTGTTAATTAGTATAAGCAAAGTTATTGTGTGTGGTTGAGGGAGGCATGTTAAAGAACAAATGTTAATCTGTCTCTCTTTCAACAACCGCCTTCCATCCTTCCTTCTACCTCTCTCTCTCTTTCTCTCTCGCTCTCTCTCTCTCTCTCTCTCTCTCTCTTTACAGCTCAGTGCTGTTCTCTCCACACTTTCTTCTGAAGCAGGAGTCAGTAATTAGCTAAAAGGCTTTTCAGGGATATCATCAGTGTGCTTGCTCTGGACTGTTTCCATGGTGCCTACTTTGACATCAGAGATTGTTCTTTTAACAGATGTGTTGGGGAGGTGTCACCCTACACCTATTGGTAAAGAATATAGATGATGTTGATTAAATACAATTTAATAAACATAAAAAAGGAATTCTAAAGACATTCATCTGCAACACCTTTAGATGAGTCCTGGATTACACCTCCATTGACAGTCAAATCCAGGACTGTCAATGGAGAGAGGAGCACAGAGAGGTAGAGAGAAAGAAGGAAACAGGAGAGGACAGATGAGGATGAGAGAGGACACAGAGAGAAGCAGGACTAACTGTTTCTCTCTGATAAAGATGAATAACAGATGATAAGGAAGTGAATATTATGTAGGCTACAGGCTAAACCTGCCTGCTGGAATGGTTGGGCGGGGTCATGAGGAGGTCGGACAGCCGTCCAACCAGACAGACTGTCAGACTAACACATCGCTGTTACAGCCATACAACCAGACAGACTGTCAGACTAACACATCACTATTACAGCCATACAACCAGACAGACTGTCAGACTATTACAGCCATACAACCAGACTGACTGTCAGACTAACACATCACTATTACAGCCTTTCAACCAGACAGACTGTCAGACTATTACAGCCATACAACCAGACGGACTGTCAGACTAACACATCACTATTACAGCCTTTCAACCAGACTGACTGTCAGACTATTACAGCCATACAACCAGACGGACTGTCAGACTAACACATCACTATTACAGCCTTTCAACCAGACTGACTGTCAGACTATTACAGCCATACAACCAGACAGACTGTCAGACTATTACAGCCATACAACCAGACAGACTGTCAGACTATTACAGCCTTACAACCAGACAGACTGTCAGACTTACACATCACTATTACAGCCATAGAACCAGACAGACTGTCAGACTATTACAGCCATACAACCAGACAGACTGTCAGACTATTACAGCCATACAACCAGACAGACTGTCAGACTATTACAGCCATACAACCAGACAGACTGTCAGACTAACTCATCACTATTACATTTCTTCAGTTACCCGCTGAATCTGACTTGGCCTGTTGAAATGATTGTCACCAATGACTGCATTAGTGAAGTGAATGTCAATCCATCTCAGACACCACTGACCTGGTTTTGGCTTTGACAAGTGTATTGTTGCGTTGTTTTCCAGTAATTTCTTATCACAAAAAAACGTGCTTTTTGATTTGCTTCAAATCATTGGGAGAGAAATATTTTGTATTCCTTTTTTACATTTACCTCATTAATCTATTCAGATTGAATAGCTTTCTGTGGACTAGAAAAACTAGCTAGTTTCAATCCTTGATTGACAGACAAGTGGAGGAAGCGAGGTAGTTACAACAGAAATGTTGTGGGTGAGGAGAGAGGGGGGTGAACTGTGAACATGAAGGAGGCTTAGCTTGAAGTACTGGCAATCATGATATGATGGGAATCATCGTGTATTAGGGCTATTCGTATCTATAACTCAATTGAATTATAGAATTACTAGATTAACAATTTTAATTTAAAAGAACACGACTAACTGGTCTCTGTTCTGTTTGTGGAACTGGTTACAATATACACTCACACACACAATCACAACTGTGTGCAAACACAAATATAGTAGTAGCATTCATCCTCTCACCTGCAGCCCACACATATTCTCCAGAGAGGGGAAGGAAGGGGGAGAAAGAGGGAGGGATGGGGGGTGCCCAGCCCTAGATTAGCCAGCCTCGCAACGCAAATATTTGGCTGCAGGATGAGCCATCTCAGAAAGCACCAGAACATGAAATGAACAGGGCAGAGAAACAGAGGTACCCGGCCAAAACCCTACCACAGTCAGACCGGCAGAGAGACTGACAGACTGAGTGACAGACAGAAGGACAGACAGAGAGACAGATAGACTGAGTGACAGACAGAAGCACAGACACACTGAGGGACAGACAGAGGGGCAGACAGTAGGACAGACAGACAGACAGAGGGACAGACAGAGGGGCAGACAGTAGGACAGACAGACAGAGGGGCTGTGCTGCAGTAGGTTGTCTGGTTTAGCAGGGTCTGAGCAGCATACGAGAAAGAGAGGCTGTAGCAACCCAGACACGTACAGAGACGAGCCCCGTAAGGCAGTGTGTTGATAAAGAGCAGGCAGGAACAGTGTTCAGAGCCTGGCCAGTCTTCCCAGCATCCCTGCTGAGTCCCACCCACTGAGGGACTAATTGGGTCCTTATTACCATCCTGCCTCCATCCCGGGAATGATGGATTCATATGGGGGAGAATTCCATTAATCACTCTTATTCAGCAGCCACTCCGAGGAGTGGGGGAACTGATTCTGAGTGTGCCGAGCGGCCCGCATAATGAATATTCATGGGGAGGAAATTTGGGGTCAGGTCTAATACGGCAGGTAATTTGTAATTTGCGCTGTTCGCACTCATGTCCTATTCGCCAGGTTAACCCATAGCACACACTCACTCACACAGACTTTTGATTGTCGTATGCTGGGTTTTTGCCAGCTGGCTAGACACCTGCAGGGTAGTCTCATGTACATATCTAGTGGTAGTTTATTGAACGAGATACAGTGCACACACACACACACACACACACACACACACACTCACACGCACGCACACACCCTTTAATAAACTGTATGTCTGCATGGCCTTCAGCAGACACACTGCTGCAATAAAGCAAAGAGTGAAAAACTCTTAATTCCTGCAAATGAGCTGAAAAGGCCCAAAATACCTACTCTTAGGCACTCCAAACAGGACCAAGGACCAACTGCTTAATAACAGCCGGGAAATATTCCTTTAAATAAAACAGCAGTTCTAACAGGGAAAATCGCTTATTCCCCCCATTCTCCCTCTGTCTCCACTTCACAGAGTTTACGCCCCAAAAGCATTTTACTATTCCTTCAGAAATTATGCCCACCTGGCATCACTTTAAGTAACTTAATAAATAATTAATCAATACATTTGGGTTGATTAAAATTCATGACCAGAAAGTGTTTTTAAAAGAATGCCCGGGCCCCCTTGGGGTGTCCAATCAGTGCGTGGTGTTCGTTAGATCAGGAAGGAAGAATTAATTGTACCTGAATGTTTAGTGAGGTCAGGAAGCTGGGCACAGTGCCTGTGGTGTTTACTGAGTGTGTGCGTGTGTGTGTGTGTGTGTGTGTGTGTATGCATGTGTGTCCAAGTATGAACGCATGTGTCCTTACTTGTGCATGCTTGTTTGTGTGTGTGTTTTTGTGTGTGTGTGAGGTCATAAGCTGCTACGACATCCGAACTGCACTAGCTGAAAAAGCAGCTAGCAACCACAGCACCCTGGTGGACATTCTCCAACCCATCATCCTCTCTATCCTCTCCAGACAGTCCCTTTCAACCCGTTTCTCCAAGGGTTTTGTCACGTGGTAAAATAAAAAAACGATATGCTACTATTTCCCTTCATTTGTTTTGATCCCATTCCATATTTATTTTGTGATTAACCATGTAAACTAATTTGCTGGATGATGCAGACCGGAGAAGTAAGAAAGTCTCACCTGTTTTACTACAGAAGTGTACGTTTGTTCAATTTATCAGATACTATCAGATAGCTGTGAGGACGAAGGAGAGATGATGGCAGAATGAGCAATATGTTGTAATTATCTGTTATTTTGAAAAGGTTTTCTAATTTAATCCGCCAATAAAAACGTTGTGAAGCGTAGTACTCTAGAGTACAAATGACTCAGGGTCAGTTTCTGCATGTCTGTACAGACTTGGTCTTGGTATCAGGCGGTGATCCCCATGACTCAGGGTCAGTTTCTGTATGTCTGTACAGACTTGGTCTTGGTATCAGGCAGTGATCCCCATGACTCAGGGTCAGTTTCTGTATGTCTGTACAGACTTGGTCTTGGTATCAGGCGGTGATCCCCACGTGCTTCAAGATCACAACCATAGTGCCAGTGCCGAAGCATCTCCTGCATCTAGCCTGAATGACATCCGACCTGTCGCTTTCAACCCCATGATCATTAAGTGCTTTGACAGACTAGTTCTGGCCCACCTTATTTCCTGCCTCCCCCCAACACTGGATCCCGAACCAGTTTGACTACCGATCAAATAGGTCTACAGAGGACGTCATATCCACAGCTGTACAACTCCCTGACCCACCTAGATGAAACCAACATCTATGTGAGAATACTATTCATAGACTTTAGCTCAGCATTCAACACGGTGGTCCCCTCTAGGCTGGTCGACAAACTCCATGACCTGGGGATCAGCTCCTCTCTCTGCAACTGGACTTTGAACTTCCTAACCAACAGACCGCAGTCTGTGAGGTTAGCCAACTTCACCTCCTCCACATTGAATCACCTGGTGTTCCACAAGGCTGAGCGCTGAGCCCCCTCCTATACTCCCTCTTAACCCACAACTGCATTCTTGTACCCACTTGCAACATCATTGTCAAGTTCACGGATTACACCACTGTGGTAGGACTGATCAGTGACAATGACAAGTCAGCCTCCCTCTGGACTAGTCTGATAAGATATTTCAGTTCACATGTCAGTGCTGCTATTCCTGTATTTCAGTTGCACATGCCAACTTGAACCTTAAAACTTGCATCTTAACCCTCATCTCACTGCACATTGCACATTTAGACCTGCCACTGTTCTTGCATTTTCAATTGTTACTTACACGTCTACCTCGGGAACCTTGCTGCTATCGCTGCATTTCAGTTGCACATGCTACCCTACTCCTTCACTGTGTCCCACGATTGACAATTAAGAATGCCATTTAGAATTGACACAACTATTTATCCCACTTGTACTTTCTTTATACTTCATATAAGTACATTTTCTGTAAACCTGTGAATATTCCACTGCACGTTGAGAAATTCCATATGTAATGCATTTGTGTTAATTGCACACCTATACTTTCCACTTGTTTATGCATATTCATGTACTTGTAAAATTTCATGCATTCCTCTATTTGCACTTTTGGTTAGACTCAAACTGCATTTCATTGTACAGTACTTGTACTGTTCAATTACATTAAAGTTGAACCCAAACTAATCTCATCTAAATATCAACCAGATTCCATGGGCCTTCCAGGCAGCTGCTCTTCCTTCCCTCTCAGTACCCCAGACAGACGGGAACATTGGACTCCAATCTGCATCAACCACTGATCTCAGGACAATGTTGTGAAAAACATTGTATGAATATGGTTCAGCGTACACCTCCATTTTATAACTATGTTGATGGCACAGATTTTTGCAGTATAGGTAAGCTAGTCTTTTGGACATTTCAGATGAGAAACAATAGCCTACGTTGTGAGTGTTGGTGAACAAATAGCTGACATGCAAATTGTTGTGTGTGCTTTTGTTTGTATGTCTAAGACTGTGTGTAAGATGGAGTAATTTAACATTATCATGAGGTCATTGGAAAACATTTAGAGGGAGTAGGGAGGAGCTGTTCCTTCTGATTGCTGATTGGCAGATCAGCCGGTAAGCTCTGACCTCAGAGGTCCCATATGTAGTAGGGCTGTCCTGTCAGACACGGCTTGTTTAAACGCACACACGTTACACAGCCCTTGGTGGAATGTGATTGACAGCTAAGGGATCTAAAACACCTCAAGCGGGGTTAGAGGTCAGCCATGCTGATGGAGAAAGAGAGGAGATCTATTCAGTCTACAGTAATGTGACATTTAAAGATGAAACAGGCTGACAGTGAAAAAGCATACGGTCGAGAGGAGTAGGACTGAGAGAACCTTCTGAGTAGGTGTAAATAAATAAGCCATAGAGGTGTCTGGATCTGTACACCCTCTCATCCAGCATATGTCTCCTCTGCCTCACCTCAGGTTCACTGGGCCCAGGAGACTGGGAGTCTTCATGTGCTCTTAGTGACTGGGAAAGGGGCATCTTTGAGCTGGCCTAATAATATAATGAATTCAACCATAAGGGGTATTAAATGTCCTCCCTCTTAGGATCTTCTGAATACATTGACCTTCCTGGAAATCAGCCTTTTATTCTAAGCAGCTTTCGGTTGCATTTACAGACCAAACTAGATTCTTCATTCCGTCTCTGTCTTATCCTGTCTCTTATTTCACTCCCTCTATCTGTCCCACTCCCTGTACCTCT
>JACXGJ010011737.1:0-19220 GCA_016801105.1 Esox niger | reverse complement strand
CGTCCCCCAACACTCACATTCCTAAGGAACCAAGGACAGATAGCCTTAATGGTTTAGCCAGTTGAGCAGTTGGTCAGAGAACCTAATGATTCTCTGAAATAATACAGATGCATGTCACAACCAAAGACCAGAGTTACATACCATGTAATAGACAAGCAAACATGTCTCCAAAATACATTAGTTAAGAAATTGCCACAACGATCCATCCTCTTGATACCACATCAACCATTGGTATCAATCCTTAAACAATTTCTTCATTAGTATACAGACTGCAACAAAACAGTACTCTTGAACAACATGACCCTGTTGATATCATTACCCTAATGATTAGAGAATTCTAACGAACCAGAAATGTCTGAATCTTCATTTAAATGCTTGAAGACCATTACCTTCATATTAACTCCAAGACGACACATTTTCATTACCCAGAACTATAACATAGTACAGCAAACTTTTTTGTTAAAAACATTGGCCAAAGGAAGTGATTTTAGTTGACATACACATACTGACAGTATGGGGTAAGTTGCCTTGACACATTGGTGTGTAAACACCAATCACTGAATACATCCTTCAATTTGTTACTGGTACAAAGTCCTCTAATGCCAATTGCTTGATTCACTGAAAAGTCCTTCCAATAAGATGTACTTCCAAAGTCATCACAAATGTTCTGCTCCTCCAAACGTCAGACAGTCAGTTATGAACCATTTCTTGGCGGACCGATGTACCAAAAGTCAGATGTATATTAAAAGGTGTTGTCCTTCACAGTTCAAATGCAGGTTACGATGACACAGCTCTTGTTGTCTCCATTCTAGCTGCTCTATCAGCCAGGACAGGAGGATCTGTGTGCTCTCCTTTGTGAATATCAAAATGACCAGTTTCATCTAAGGGCTCTATAGCTGCAGGCTGGGTTGGAAGTGATTGTTACTAGCACCAAAAAGCTAACTTTTCCTTCAGTGACTTCAATTCACTGTGCCTAGTTTTAACCCACCAAAGCTCTCCTGTAGCGTGTGGCGTCAACCCCCGGCTCTTCTCTCAGCTACTTAGACAGCTGTAGACAGCTGTAGATGAGATGTACCTGGTATGGACCCAACCAGTGTGATCGGATGTCGTGCAGTTGGTCTTTCCGCACCCCAGCAAACGTTGTCCAGAACCAGAGCCCTCCATAGCTCTCCCGATCGATTGGAGGTTGCCTTCATCTCATGGTAAAATCATCAGGACTAGAATTAGTCCAGCTGTCAGGAACCAGGCAATACCGTAGACCATCTTGGGAAAGTAGAATCCGCTTGCATCTGTTGGACAGTCTGTGTGTGTGAGTGTGTGAGATCCATCTTATCTCAGCCCACCTCACAATTGTCCTTAACGCCAAAATCAGTCTCTCTGGCTCCAACCAGTCCTTTATTGCTGAATCGCTTTCAAGTGTCCTGTACCTGTCAGTGAATTCTCCTTGAGAAGATTAGTTGCAACTGCACAGTACACAATCAGAAGTATGTTCATTACATTAGTTTGTTGCTTCTTGCTAATGCATTAGAACACAGTCCTACCCAACACTTAAATTTGTATACCTGAATATCCAATATCTTTCTGTTTCTCTTGTCTAGGTAGATTAGAACAGTTGTAAACAGTAACAGAATAGTAGAAACACTAGCATTCCTGGTGCTTCTGTTCTGCTAATGTATCACCATAACATGTGTCATAACCCTCAAACCATACTGCCCAAGGCAAACCATTCAATAAAATCATTGTATATAAACGAAACAAAAATATGGACATAATGTAACAATTTCAATTATTTAACTGAATTACAGTTCATATAAGGAAATCAGCTAATTCAAATAAATGCATCTATGTATTTCACCAATGACCCAGAATACATACATACGTGTGTGGAAAGGTTTTGGGATCTTATTTCAGCTCATGAAACATGAGACCAACAAATGTATAGTGAATATTTTTGTTCTGTGTATTATGTATATTCAGGAGTTTTCTGTATTATAATTTTAACTGTGCACATATGGAATTTGGACGTGTACCTGCCAGACTGCTGATGCTGATGACTGGGAAGGATGTGTGGAAGAATTTAATCCTGGATATACATAGCCATATAATGGGAGGTGTTGGTCCCATTATGTCAGCTGTATTCCATGTTATGACATGGTTTTGACATGTTAAGAATGGAGATAAACTTGTAGCGAGTCAGAAGTATATACTGCAAGTCACAAAAATATAATGCAGCTGTCAAATAAAAGTCACTGTCAAGGAACATACGCATATAGTTTCACAAAAATATGTCAAAATCCCAAAACAAATGATGAATCATCAAGAAAAACTAAGGATGATTTGTTAATAATGCACTACCGTGCATTATGTTGAATCATGTTTTTGTATACTTTACAGCATTCATCACCTGCATTTTATAAGTCTGTTACTTGCATTACATTTGTGAGGGGCCTTACACATTTGTGAGTTGCTCCACATATTTGTCAGGGCCGCTACATATTTCTGAGTGGTGTTGCATATTTGTGAGTCACATTTTACGGATCAGTTGCAAACAGAATACAGATTAGGACCTCTTTAGCTCTGGTTATGCTTAGTCTCCAGAGCCCCTATATGTTTAAAACTTACTGTTGATAACACAGCTCTTCATTTCTTACTCATCAATAAAGTTTTGGGTAATAAGTATAATTTCTGTAAACAAATTTTACAATTCAGCATTATTTTAGGCGGTATGTTCTTGATTTCTACAGCTCATCTGCAAGTTTCCGTTACCCAGTTAGCTTATTGAATATTGACAGTCTTTCTACTCAGGCAAGTCAACAGAACACAATGTAATCTTGCCGAGGATGAGATGAGCTAACAAACTAATGTAATGTTTCTGCATGCCAGAGGTAGTTAAAGAAAGTTACAAGCTAACTACACATTGAGCAAAGCTTACTGGTGTAATAACCGAATGTTCTTATACAATAGCGAATGTGTTGATACCGATACTATTATTGTCAGATTATCTTACTTGGTGCTTCAGTAGATGTATTGAGACTAGCAAAAGTTATATCATGTTTCTTTGGAACCACATCTTTCTCAATTCTCTCTTCACTGAGATTGCATGTACAGCCTGATATTTTTTTCTCAAATGTTTGTGGCATATTGATAAGCACAAAGACTGTTTAGAAAAACCCATGGTCTGGGATAAGACCACACAATGAAATAATAGGATAATGGTGTCAAGATACACCAAACGTATTGACTTGTTAAGGTGTAACTTATTTGACTGAAGGAGAGAAAGGCCAAAAGGGCAACATCCAGACCATGTCTTTGTTCTGGGACTTGAACTAACTTTGAAGCCTAAATTGGGTTAAGGCTTTGTGACAATAGCATTATGTATAAAGAATCCTGAATCATTTATGTGCAGTCTAACTGTATGACAATTTATACAATTATTTTTCTTCCTTACTACTGAAGGCTTGTATACATTTGGACCTGTCAATAGTTTATAAATGTGTAGCTGGCTGTGGAGGATAGACTGACCATCAAATGTATAGCTAGCATGTGTTGCTGTTGCCTTTTGTCAGTTTCCGTCCATTTGATATCCACAAACAAAATTAATGCAACCAGAAGTCAGGGGAGAGACATATTTATTCAGCATGAGGCACTGGTTTCCTCTCACTTTGTTTAGCAAATCCAATGCATTCAGAAATGCAAAGGTTTTATAGCGACTTTGGATTATTGTGTGTAACCTGGAAATGTTTTGCCCTTAGCTGTAAGATATCATGTATTGTCCCATTAGTGAATGCATTGACAGTCTTGTCAAATGCCTGTTTATTTTACTGTGGTTTATTTTTGCTACAGGAGAGCCTAAAGCTATCAACCCAAGATCCTGGTGTATGAGAGTTTGAATCAGTCAGCAATCATTACACAAGTCACCTAATGGACAATGATATCTAGCAGCGGATGAGATGAGCTAGCAAGCTGTTGTAAAGTTACTGTATGTGTAACAGAGTGAAAATGTGCATGTTTTCATCAACCTCGGAATAGTTTGTGGCTATAGTTTTGAGCAAAACCATCGACATTATAGAGGGTGTGAAAGAAATGCAGTTTTTTATCATATCTTTTGTTGCGTTAGTAAGTTTAAATAAGCATTGACATGGAATTGAAAGTTCATAAGAACAAGGTCAAGCCGTTGAGGATAACAAAGCTACAGACTGGGAGAGGGCAAAAACGACTGGGAGAGGGCAAAAACAACTGTCCGCTGATCGAGATGACAGTTACCTCATTCGAATGTCACTCAACAACTGTAGGATGACATTGAGTGACCTACAAAAAAAAATGGCATACTGCGGCTGGGGTGAAGAGCACGGTGAGTACGGTAACAGACTCCTATCTGCATGGCTGAAGTTGTGCAAACCTAGAAAAAAGCCCCTCATCAATAAGAAGCAAAGAAGAGCCAGGCTGAAGTTTGCAACAGTCCATAAGTATTGGACCACAGAGAAATGGAGTAAGGTCATCTTCTCTGACTTGTCATATTTTCAGCTTTGCCCAACACCTTGTCGTCAAATGTTTAGGCGGAGACCTAGACAGGCCTACAAGCCATAGTATCTCGCACCTATTGTGAAATTTGGTGGAGGATCAGTGATGATCTGGCGATGCTTCAGCAAGGCTGGGATCGGGCAGATTTGTCTTTGTGAAAGACGCATGAATCAAGCCTAGGACAAGGTTATCCTGGAAGAACGTCTGCTTCCTTCTGCTTTGACTATGTTCCCCAACTCGCAGATTAGCCGATTGTCTGGTGGCTTACCTAGGCGTATGGTGACGAGCTAGCCAGCATCATCATTGACCCGGTTATTTGGCGGTTGCGCTGGGTTTTGCTAGATTTTTGAAGAAAATATTTTAAAACGGCTGTACTTGTGCTATGTATCATTGTCAATTGTATATATGCCATGAAGCCTGCTCCTTTCTAAAATATATCTTGTATTTTTCTACATTCTGAGAACAGATGATTGATTGAAGGCTATCCTGTCATCTTATTCATCCTGTACTGTTAATATCTTTTACTGTACAATTATGTTTATTGTATTTATTTTGTCTGGTGAACACAACACTGTACGATCACTTTTAATGAACTCAGCCTGTGCTGTTGTTGTCTTTTAATGTACAGCACAAAATAAATCAAGTCAACTAAAGCGTGAGTGTCCATCCAGTCCTTTTGGAGAACGATTAACAGTGAGTTACATATGCCAGAGGGAGTAAAATATAGCAACACGCTAGGTACTCATTGAGCAAAGCTTACTGCTGTTACAACCAAATGTCCTTATACATTAATGCGTTGATATGCATGAATGCCGCAAATCAGGTTCACTGAAAGACTACCAGCAACACAGATGGATTGCACCGTGTGTGTCAAACAACTGGATATGTCTGTCGCTCATTGTTCATTGGTGTTTCTCGCCAAATAGTCATGTTTGTCCTAACAGGTGGACTAGTTTAATCCTTGTGTCTGCATCACCACTCTGGAAAACATTGTTAACGCCATTTGACAGACACATGACTGACCTTCCTTTTATCTAAAAGAAGTGGTTTAGCACATGGTTGCAAGTAGATTTGGGGTGCTCAATGCTATAGGCCTGGTACTCATGGTCTGTCAACATTGCTGCAGTTGACATGTGTCAAACAGCATGGGGCTGATTTAAATGGAAATGGATGCTATGGTGTGCTGCTAGGCATTACTCAAATAGCCCATACAGCACAGCTTCCCAACCCCTTGACGCTGCTGTTGTTGTGTGCACATACTATATCACGTTGACTAGCTACATTTACAGCGGCTTCGCCGTATTACCTTCCGTATGTAAATTCCTTGGGCCCTGATTTCATGGTCTTCTGTTCATCAAATGGAAAATGCAAAACAGTGGCATGTGAGTAATGGGCCTGAACAGCACAAAATAGAGATTCATCCTCAGCAGAGAATGCACTACACATATTTAGTGGAATAAACCCCAAAAGGGTAATAATGAATTTGGTGCATGGTGTCTGTAAAATGGGTATCATGTAGAAGTGGTGAAGACATCAGTGCAGCTTCAGGCAGGCAAGTAGAGTTGCAAATAAGTGATGATTTTATGAACACAGCACCGGTGTTCAGGATGGCCTTTACGAATGTAGAAAGATGTACATTCATATACAAACATCTGACTTGAAAATGTCACCATTAAGGCATTTTATCAAGTAAAAACCATGTCACCTACCACAGCAGAAACAGGAGGGGTGAATCAATACAGATTCATGCTTCATCCGCTTATCCATTGTCGGGTCGCGGGGGCAGCAGATCCAGCAGGGGAACCCAAACTTCCCTTACCCAAGCTACCCATCTTTACCAGATGCCCGAACCACCTCAACTGGCTCCTTTCAATCCAAAGGGGCAGCGGCTCTACTCCGAGTTCCTCACAGATGACTGAGCTTCTCACCCTCTCTAAGGGAGACGCCAGCCACCCTTCTGAGAAAACTCGCCGCTTGTACCCACAATCTAGTTATTTCGGTCATGACCCAGCCTTCATGACCATAGGTAAGGGGAAGAAGGATTATTGACCGGTATATCAGTATATCCAGTCAATACAGTGAATGGTAATACTGGCAGATTTGGAAGAGCCCCAGTCAAAAACATGAAGTCTCCACCACATATACTACAAATAATACTGGTGAATTCATAAACATTAACAAAATCATACAGTGGAAATTACGCAAATGGGTGGGTACCAGTTAACAATAGTGGAAGGAGTCCTGCCCACAGCACAGCATGTTTATGCCACAGTTTCAGTGAACCATTTAACATAAACAAGACGTTTGGTATGTAGGCACAAATGAGGCAAGACATTTTAATTCAACAGGGAAGTGTTTATAATATTAATGGAAGTTATCAGGGCTCACAAGGTAATGACATTTGCAAAATTATATTGTAAGAGAGCTTTGTGTGACTTGCCATTTCAATGTCGTATCTTTCTATCAAAGTTGAAAAGTGCTGGCATTCAGAATCACCACTTTTAACACAGGCCAGTGCTTTAGAGTCATCTATACATTTCCTATATATTGGCCCTGAAGAATTAAGTTAAGCAGAGCATCTTATGAAGGCTTTCATGAGGATATCGAGATCCATTTTGTTTATACATCAAGTCTTCTGGTGCATGAAATTGCTTTTTTCCTCATGTTTCCTTTAACAATAAAATATCATTGCACCATAGACATACAGTCTGTGAAAATATTGTCTAGGGTGACGAGCAAAAGGTAGACGAGACCTTTGAAGATACATCGGCAGTACAGAAAAAAATAATAAGAGTGACATTAGTTAATGCCCAGTGGTATCGTGCCCATTTACTGTAAGCCTGACCTTTTGTGATGTTGGCCATCACGCTTTATGACATTATGGCTGATAAATCCCCTTTATACTTCTATACATTTACATTTTCAGTCATCTCTATTCTTAAGCTGAATGCACAAGTTTTGCACACTCAAGTATAGTGTTTTCAGTACACAATGCAAAATTCATTTTGCTGAACTCTAAATACCTCTTAGGTTCTACAAATACTTCACAGCTGTCTTTTATTAGGAAGGTGTGGTTGTAAGTATCATTAGTGCAAGAGAGGTGTCAATGTTTAGTTTTGGTTGGAGGGTTTGCCTTTGCATTTGGTGTTGGTTGCTGGTGTCTCACAACACAATAACCAAAGAAGTGTCAATACATGTCAAATTCGCTACCAGTATTCAGATGAATAAGAATATGTTGAACACAGATGTGGTCAAGACATTAGGGGTGCCAAAATCAACTTTTTGGTACATTTAGTAGAAGGAAAGCACTGGTTAGCTCAGGAAGGGTGAATGAACTGCTCGATCAAGTTGATCAAAGAATGCTCACTGTAATGAAGAAAAACTACAACAATGAACTGTCAGATCAGGAACAATCTGCAGGAAGTGGGCGTGAATGTGTTAGACGCTCGCACTGGAGGAATACAATATGTTGTATTTAGACAACTGAGGAGGATACAAAAAATATTGCTGGTCTTTAACTATGTGATAAACTGTGACATTATTGCTTGAATAGAACAAATGATATTACATGGAAATATAGATTACTACAGCATTCTGTGTTTATGTTGACTACTCCCGTGTAATAACTGTAAAATTTATTATTCTCTGACCTGCAGATAATTACACACAGTTATGTCAAAGCGAATAGATTTGACACTTCTGCATCCAGATTGTTACTCCAGCATTGAACTTTTAACAAAATGATGTTAGGATCAGCTTTTTAGTTCATGATTCATAATTGCTTTTAGGTCTGGGACAAATTTCCATTACATTGTATGAATTGTGATATTAAGATTTCTCTTGCCTTAAACTGAATTATTCATGTTGTGGTTCCTTATGATAATGTATAATTGCAAACAATATGTTGTCAGATTTTGGATGTTAAATGATCACAAAGGCTATATTCTCCTTCACTTCTCCAACCTGACTCCTCAGTAAAGTTCTAAATGGGATGCTTTTCCCAACAAACTGCATTAGGCTCAAAAACACTATAGCCTACAAAATATTGAAGGAGAGCAAACAATTTGTCTTCTCAGATAACCCCAAATGCCTTAAAGCTCAATAGTTAGGGCCAAAACCTTTTTCAGGGACAAGAAGTGTAAGTTCTTGACTGGCCCAGTCAATCAACAAACCTGAATCCTAACTAAGCATGTGTTTCACTTCGTGAGAAAGCAAAAATGACCATAAACCAACAGGAACTAGAGATACCATGGAAGAGTGCCACCGGAGTTTGATGATGTCTATGGATTTTAGACTTCAGTCATTCAATCAAAAGGATTTGCCAGCATGTATGGGGTTGGTGCTAGTGAAGTCTAAAACGGGCAAGAATAGAAAGTACAGAGATATTGTTATTCACATTAGCACCAACAACGTTAGCATGAAACAGTCAGAGGTTACAAAGCAGAACATAGCATCCGTGTGTACACTAGCTTGAAATATGTTTCTGCATTGAGTAATTGGCTCTGGACCCCTCCCAGCTACGGCTAGTAATGAGCTGTACAGCAGACTTGCGCAACTCAATCGCTGGCTGAGTTCTGCCTGTCGCAGGAGGTAGAATTTGTAGATAACTGGCTCTATTTTGGGGACTCTCACAGAAATAGGGTCAGGCCTGATCTGCCGAGGAGCAATGGACTCCATCCTAGCTGGAGTAGTACTCTTCTTTTATCTAGGAACATTGACAGGAGTTTCACTCCTATATCCTCACTATGAGATAGGGTGCAGGACAGGCTGAAACACATGCTTCCAAAGTAGCTAATTTTGGGGCTTCTCCATGCTTCTTCAAAATATATAACTCTGTGTCAACAGAACAGTGAAAATTGACATTGTGATTTTGGATTACATCACCCAGAGGCAGCATATATAGTGTGAACAATAATGGGCTCAGAACCGAGCCTTGAGGAACACCAAAACATACTTTTGATTTGTCAGAGGATATGCCATCCACACATACGAACTGATATCTTTCAGATAAATACGATTTAAACCAGGCTTGAATATGTCCACATAGCCCAGTATGGGTTTCGAGTCTGTACTAACTACTCTGGCTAAGCTATCGACAGACTCCACTGTGCTAGCAGGCTGGCTAACATTGATATATGCCAACAAAACTCTTTGTTTCGTGGGTCACATTAAAGTGGAAAAAGTTCTGACGTGATTTATCTTTGTTTGATTCCTTCACATCACAAAAACCTGGCATTTTAACAGGGGTGTGCAGACTTTATATCCGCTGTATAATTTGCTTATATGCATCTTTGAAACACTGAAAAGTCGAATGCCATTTGGGGGCGGCGTCACTGGACCCCCTGTCTCAGCACCAGGGTCTTACATTGCTATATTATTTCGCTGGGGGAGTAGGGTAAGTTCTCCTTCATTATAAATCATTTTCAATCTAAGGAATGCATTTACTACATTTTCCATGTCTCCTGCCGTTTTAAACATAGGAGGACATGAGGTCTTGGCCCACACCTGCGGAGTACCAGGCTTAACTCGTTGCGGTTCCTGTCCAAAGTCCTCCTGGTTGTGTTACAGATCAGGACGATACCTGACGATTTCAGCTGCAACTCTGCTCAGCCCACATGCATGTATTAATTATGAAATGTGGATTCTTAATATCTATACCCGGCTCAGCCAGAAGAGGACTGGTCACCCCTCTGAGCCTGGTTCCTCTCTAGGTTTCTTCCTAAAATTTGGCCGTAGGGTCATTTTCCTAGCCACAGAAATTCAACGCTACTGTTGTTTGCTCTTTGGGTTTTATGGCCTGGTGTTTTGTAAAAGCACTTTGTCACAGCTGCTAAATAAAATAAAAAAAGGGCTTAATAAAATATATTTGATTGATTGATTGAAGTATGAAGATCTTTATGACAACTTTATTCAACAGTATGTCCAATTACATTGGTGCCCCTGAAATAGGGGGACTATGTATAAAAGAGGCTGTAATGCACCTGTGACGTTTCAGGTACGCAGGCCGCCAGGCGCAGTGTTAATGGTACAATGCTGGCTTTAATGAAAATAAACTAGGGCAGATGAGAAAAGAACAAAACGACAGGAATCAGGCAGGCAGAAACACAATGGCAGGCAAGACACACACACAATGACCCAACAAAGGCTGAAGAGAACTGGGCAGGCAAAATAAGGAGATAACAAGACACAGATGAAAACAATAACGACAGAAGGACAAACTGCATTCTAGAACAATGGGAAAACACTGTATCTAACAACACGGTTCATTGTTTATGGATGTAAATACCTTCAAATTAAGACTGTCTGTCTGCCCTTTAACCTCTTAATCATTGTTTTCGCTTTTATATATGGAGTAAAGCAAAAAAGAAAAGAAAACCTGTATCACTATGCAGAACACTTCTAGACGGCACTGTAGATTGACACCAGGGTTTGGAGGGTTTATTGAGGAAATGAATCCGGGAACCAAAAGGGATCGGTAGTGTTCCACATCAGAACCATTATTTTAAAAGCAAGTTAATAACATACGTCAGTGTTCCAACAATTCGTTTCCACTTCTCACAACAAGCTGAAGATCAAGTGCCTATGCAAAGCACTCACTCTGTCACTCAGAAATGCCTCGGACAGCTGGGTTTCTAAGCTAAGGATATTATTATTATCACATTTTATATTGGATTTATAATTTAAACAGAATAATGGCAAATATCGGAAATGTGTCTTGGTTTATAAATCCCTCTCATTGTTGGACTGTCTGTCAAAGTGCTCAGCTCTCTCATATAAGGAGAGCAAGTAAGAGCAAGAGCTACGTTAATTTCAGCAGGCTATACGGACCCCTACTGAAACTATATGTCGGGTGGAAATGTACAAAAATATGCCTAGTTCTATCATAGCAAAAATTTAATATTGTTGTAGGCTAATTGTTTGTGATGTATGGCATATACATTTTATATGATTACATTTGAGTCGTGGGTTCACAATCTTACCTACTCTGTCATCTCTAAAAAGATATTAGGAAATACCTTTTGGGCCCAGCATAGTATCATTCCCAAAAATTTATAATAAGAGAACTCTTCATTTATCATTCAAAACACAGTGAAGACTGAGTCCCAGGAAAATGTGATAGCAAAACTTAATCTTCACTGAAAGCTAGCATACTGGAGGTACTTTGTCTTAGTGACGAATAACACGGCCTGTTATTTTCTCATGTCTTCTAATTTAAAAAAGGTAAGATATTGGACATGCCGCTCAAATGTGTCACATAAAATTTTCATCTAACAGCTGATTGGGTTTCAGTATTTTGTATTAAACTGTGATATAACTTTTTTCCCTCTGGCCAAATACACTGTCTAGATGCCGCTGTCAGGAATTGAACATCTGTCTGTAATGATGGGGGTGTACTCAAAGAAAGCATCTTGAACCACCGCAACACATGGGGGCTTGCGTAAAACCATTTCTACATTTCAGTTCCATCTTAGTCCTACATTTGTTTGTGCACAAAGCACGTATGCAACTAGCTTTCCTGGGAGAACATGTCTCTAGCTTCACACGCTGGTGTAATTGAATACATATTATGAGCTACATAAAAACTAATATAGATGTCAAAGATTAAAAAAGAACATAACAAACACATTATTTTAGCTGAGGACTTCGTTATGCTGGTCAAAACATTAGAATGGAACAAAATCAGTTGGTTCGGTTCAGAATGATAATATTGGTAAATCATTTTGGTTCCAAAGTGTCTGTGCTAGCAAAACATGTTGTACACCTTCACATACTAGAGAGAATGAAGTGGCTTTCAGGATCCTTAAACATAACTACACAGAATTATTTACAAATAAATACTGTATACTTCTGGATCGCCAATGACATATGCGTATGTTGAAATAACTAATATAAATGATTGTTTCCTGAAAACAAATGTGTCTCTAAGAACCAAGACAGGAAAGTTAGTCACAATTATGTAATTATAACAACATTACAACCAGGTTGTAATGACATCATTTCAAACCATTTGGCCTGCTGGGAAATAAGTTGTAGAACTCTGTAATTCAGTTCCCTACCAATTCCCTCAGCTGATATATAGACTTAGATGACTAATACAAAATCCCTCCTCTCAATTGGAGAGAATTCAATATAATATTACTTTTTTCTCTTCCTCTTCATCCATGTTTTGCAGGAGGGCGTTGTTTAAGAACCTGGGTGACTTGGCTATCATCTTTTGCAAAACCATGACAAGCTCATTACTTAATTCTCTAACTGGGATCTCTGCACACAAAGCAGAAAATGATTCACCACTTACCAGTTAGTGGATAGTGTAACACTTTGGAGACTCCTCTTTTGCACCAAATAGCTGAGCAGAATTGACTCTTGTTTAGCATTTTGAAGTTCATAGTTCACATTTACACATTGAAGCACACACCATCACCTACAAATGCATGTGTAACTCATGTTTGGTGCAATTGGGCTGTTCTCTGCTGGCAATACTCAGCCCTCATTCAGGATAATTGCGGTTGGTGGGTATCCCTTTGGTTGATGCTTTGCAATGTGGGTGGATTGATTTCCTGCCTGTTGGGCTCTGTCCGGGGCCTCCCCCAGATAGGGCCACTGTGTACCTGTCTCAGCCCCAAGGTCTTCCGCTGCTATATTATTGTGCTGGGGCAGTAGGGTCTAAATTTTCCAGTGTGGGTCAAGACATGAGGTCTTGACCCACACCTGCAGAGTACCATGCTTGACTCATTGCGGTCCGTGTCCAAAGTCCTCCTGATTGTGTTGCAAGACGATACCTGATGATTTCAGCTGCCTCTGCTGACCCCCTCCTCCTCCTGTCTGTCCCTGTCCTTGTCCATCTTGTCATGCCTCCGGGCATGGACGGGTGTTTTCTGAAAGCACTTTGTCACAACTGCTGATGTAAAAAGGGCTTTATAAAATACATATGATTCGTTTGATTGATTGGTTTGAACCGATTTCCTCAGCCTTCAGTTTGTGGCATTAAAGAGCTTTGGAGCCAAATTTAGCTCAGATGTATTGACTGTAAGAAAAGAAAAATGTATATGATATATTTTTTTTATTAAAGCATGGTTAACAAATAATATTTAATTGTATAAAAAATCAAAATTTTGTCATATGGCAAAAATAGATTTAATCATATGAAAAAAAGGATCCATTTATTGAGTTAATCACGTTTTTACCACGTATTAATCATTTTTTTTTCCATATGACAAAATTTTGTTTTTTCATACAATTAAATATTTTTTGTTAACCTTGCTTTTATTTTTATTTAAAAAATATGCAGTCCTCTCCAAAAGTATTGGAAAAGCAAGGCAAATTCCTTTGTTTTTGTTGGTCACTGAAATCATTTGGGTTTAGGATCAAAACATGAGTATAAGATGTGTTAAACAACTTATGACATATTACCGTGTGTATTAGACCACAGCATTTTTAGGTGACCAAAACGAAAGGAACAAAAAAATCTGAAAGTAAATAGCACTTAATATTTTTTGGCATAACCATTGCTTTTTTGTTTCTGTACATTTCTGAATTCATTCTGCTGCTACCATCATCAGTAACATCATAATAAAATATTAATGAGCATGTTCCAGAAGCAGCCATGCACGCCCAAGCCATGACATTACCTTCACCTTTCTGTCATCAACTACTGTAGTTTTCCTTGGCTGACCTGTTTGACATCTGTTGCTCAGTACATCAGTAGTTTCTTTCTTTTTCAGGACATTCCAAATTGTTGTGCTTGATATGTCCAATGTTTGTCCAATGGAAAAAACAAAGGAATTTGCCTTACCGTTCCAATACTTTTGGAGGGGACTGTATCAGTTATGTTTTTCTTATCTTTCAGTCAATACATCTGACCTCAATTTGGCTCCATAAAGAGCTATCTTTGGAGCTGTGTGTCACGAAGTTGGTTGAAGGACACAGGCGCAAAGACAGAGTGGTGGTAGTATGCCATCGTTTTTATTTAAAGTAAAGGAACCAAAAGGAATGCAGCTTACCGACTGGGTAGTATAGCCTATGGCTGACTAACCAAAATAATCCACACAGAGTGTGGGGAAATGTGCACCTAAATGCATTCCCCATTTGGAGGCAGGTGTGGATTGTTGCCTCCAATTGGGGAGATAAAACTAAAATAGAGGTGCCTAGAGGCACCTTCTTTTGTCCTGTCCTGACTATGGCCCCAGACCAGTGTAGAGATGGCTAGGGGCATAGCCAGGACATGACACTGTGGACAAATGTAAATTTTTTAGCTCCCATTGGTTACCTTACTGGTTTTTAATACCACCAAAAAGAGATTCATTTCTGCTTCATCGCTATGTTGTTCTATTTCACAGTAGGTAAAGTATTTGCTTTTGATGAGAACCCACATGAAAATGCATCAGACCTACAACAAAAAGGTTTAGTGCATTTAAAAGTTCCAGCGTATGTATTCACTTCAACAACTGAGAGTTATGTTAGCATTAATAAACGGAAGCAGATAATAATGGGTGATGGGTTAATGCTAGACCTTAGCTGGTATGGTGGCGGGGTTAGCACTAGACCTTAGATGATATGACAAGGGTTACATTCAAATTAGCAAAGGATTACAGTCATGTAGATGAACATCAAAAAGTGCTGCGGGACTTGTGCATTGTGAAGGACATGAAAAAGAACTTCCTGCTAGCTAGGCTGCACAGCCCATTATGGCTTTCTCTCATGGAATTTTAACGAGCTAGGCTCTGCTCTATTCCGTTTCTCTTTTGCTTCTTCTCTACTCCATCAGTGTAGGGAGAGCAGAGCAGTTTATTGTCTACCCTCAGCCTGTCTTTAATCCGCTCTGAACCATCCGCTAAGACAGAGAAAGGTCTGTGTATCTCACTTGAGTGAGTTATATAGTAAGTCTGCTGTTTTAACTGAGCGCCCCCCAACCTCAGTGCCTTAAACTCACTTCCACAATGTCAAAGAAAATAAAAAAAACAAATAACCCATATTTTTTATAGGTGGTTTTGACTAGACATGAATAACTACTGGATGTTTCAGTAGATCATTTTGATCTCTAAACAGAATATAATGTACATTTTTGTTTTTGTAATGTGCTATGGTAACCTGAGCCAACAGCCACGCTAAATTATAAATAGAATGACGAAACACTTGCAGGGTAATGGTTGTTTTAAAATAACCGATTTTACTATCTATAAATAAAACACTATTAGATGTGTGTATTTCAGCCCTAGAGTAGTAAAAATAGACAAAGGAGTTATAGCTCCTGCTGTTTCGGGAGTTAGAGGAGGAGGGGAGGTGGATCCTTGCCTTAGTTATGTAGACGTGTGAATGCCCAGGGGGCTCCGGGAAGAGCGAGTGAGGAGCAGCGTGCCGAGTTGTGCGCTACGCTCCCTCCCACCTCCACATCACCAGCACAGGTACGGAACACGCCAAACAAGATGACGAGGCTCCTCTTGACGGGAGTAAAGTGACCCAATTCTGGTGATGTCACTGAGTAATCCCCCTGCGAGGGAACTGGTTTGATGTTCCAGCAGTGATCCCCCGGCGGAGCGAACGGGGAGAGGGGGTGGCGATGGCCTCGTAGCTCCATTTCTAAGCGGTTGCCAGGGGCAGAGCCACTGGGCTGGTTTCACTTCTGGATGCTACCGGATTTGGAGGCCACTGCAACACTGGCTGTTGATGTCTCTTCCAGTTTAGATGGATGACGGTGAAGTTAAAGGGGTGAAACATATTGTACCATACTGATGGTCCTCAGCATGCCTTCCTGAATTGCTTAGTAAATGATTTAGGATTGTGTGGCATCCCCACAACTAGCCGTCTGGCAATTTTTTGGAGTTGGAGCCACTAAGTGATCTACCTTTTAACGTAAAATTGTATTGAACCTTTTCTCTCGAAATATACAAAACACACACATTTTGTATATAGCCTGTCTATATCATACAAATTGATATAGACAGGCTGTATACGACTTCCCAAAATAGGGTAGAAGACGCAGCTGTTTCTAAACAATGCCATGCATCATCTAGAATATATTCATGTGTAAAGAGGTGTGGTCAGATATTGAATGTGTAAAATCAAGTGATTTACATTTACAAGCTCACACATGCAACTGCACCATACGGTGTTGTGAAAAGGTATATGTTCCCTTTTAGATTTTGGTGTACTGTTGTCCCTGAATGTTTTCAGATATTCAACTGAAACCTATTATTGAAAGGGGGAATTTGAGTGAAAATATAAGACCGTCATACTTATTTAATTTATTTAGTGATATCTGTGTCTCCCTGTGAACATTTTATTTCCTCCTTTTACATAGTAACCAGTGGTGTGCAATGAACCTTTGTATGTGTTGATTTTTCTGACATCTTTGTGGAATAATTTTGGACCACTCTTCCATGCAGAACGGCTTTAACACAGTGACATCTGCAGGCTTTTCAACCATTCTGATGTAGACTTGCTTGTGTGTTTCTTGATTATTCTCTTATCATTCAGAATGAATAATGCTTCAAAGCGTCCCTAAAACCTCCCACTATCACCACCACGCTTAACAAAGGGTTAATACTGTGGAATTCAGTGTTTGGCTCTTGCCAGACCTAACAGGAACCACGTTATCTAAGCTCCCCTTTTGACTCATCTGTCCATAGAACATTCTTCCTGTGGCCTTGAGGAGTCTTGCCAAATAAATGTAGACTTTTTCAACAACATGTGTCCCGCTATGTCTGGAGTGTGCCAAGATTCTTCCGCGATGATGTGAGAGACTGATTTACAACTACAGGAGGTATTTTGTTTGCAGTCATGGCACACAAAGAGATATTTACTGTAAGGAACATAGTATTCTGATCGTATTATTATTGTTTGAATGTATGTTTTGTTACAGATAAGCTCACTTGGATAAGTTAAGGAACGAGAGAAATCTGTGTTTAGATTCTCTCTCAGGAAGTCTGAGTGCTCTGTCAACCTCAATAATGTATTATTGACCGTTGGGCACAAGGGTTTTCATGGTAGAGTGATCTGCGGGTCACAGAATGAATGCATTGTTCCAGGTAAACACGCATCTTATATATATATATATATATATATATATATATATATATATATATATATATATATATATATATATACATATATATCAGTGAGAACAACCATCTAATGAAGAGATGATGTATGGGACATTCATGAAGACAACTATGCAACACTACAGTGAATAACTGAATGAATCTCTCCCTTGACTCGAACAGGTAGTCTATTCGTTTTCCACTAGGCGTAACTGCTCAAATCTAATAGGTGTTCACTTTTTCACAGGGACATTGCGTATTGCCTAACTGGTTGATAAAGTAAATCTATACACATGTTCTGTTCACCTAGGTTCCCTTTATTTATTAGGTTTAAATTGAATATTTGAAAAAAACAGCCAAAAAAATGTGAATGTGTTGCAAAAACAAATACTTTTTCATGGCACGGTACGTACATCTGCAGACACTTGCTCTTGGCTGCGAGGCACACACACCAGAGTCACTTCAGAGAGTTGGACCATTTTGTATTCTGGCTGCTTTGGCATCCTCCAGCGCCGGGGGCCCTAACCCCTGTATTCCTCAGTGTGCCTTTGCTAATCTGTCACACGTGTCTGCTACCCTCCGTCTGAACTGAGCTTGTCGATCAAATTAAACCACATAATTAGGCCTCACTCAGAAGTTCGCATTTAAAATGACCACAGAGGGAGGGAGCACCTTTTCTGAGGCACGTGTGTGTGTGTGTGTGTGTGTGTGTGGGTGTGT
Organism: Esox niger; assembly: GCA_016801105.1. NCBI lineage: Eukaryota > Metazoa > Chordata > Actinopteri > Esociformes > Esocidae > Esox > Esox niger. The sequence goes on along the minus strand of JACXGJ010011737.1, from coordinate 942 downwards.
GTGGGGGGGGATTGGGGGGATATCTGAAGGAGGGGAGATTTGGGAATTGGAAACAGAGGAATTACCTGGTGGGAAGCATTTACTTCTGTCCAAAAGAAAAAAACAACACAGCCAGAAAAAAGAAAGCTGTTTTTTATTAGATCAAAGCAAAGTCCCCAGAGCTGCGTTTGCCATGCCCCATTAAAGTGCCACAGAGCAGAGGGTGTGAGACAGAGAGGCAAACAGACAGAGAGAGAAAGAAAAAGACAAACAGACAGACAGAGAGATGGGGATTGGCTGTGTCCTTCTGGCTCCTGCGGCCATACAGGCTTATAGCTGAGTTGTAATTTTCCTGGGCCAGCACATGCACTCCTTCCCCACTATTTCCTCCCACCCTGAGGAACCTTAGAGCTCTAATCTAAACACTTTGACCTGGCCTGCCTCTGCAGAAGCATGTGAGAGCACACACTCACAACCACATAGGAATCTTTATGGATCTAAACAGAGTCACTCAAGTTCAGCCAACCTCAAAGAAAGTTTTAATGAGGGCTTTAAGTGACATCCCAGATCCCAGGGGGGACAGGTTTAGGTAGTCTGAACATATTTAAGATTCAGATAATGACAGCCACCCTTGGCCCACATTCTTAGTTCCTACAGTAAAGTCTGTAACAAAATGAAAATGTTATTTGGAATTCCAAAAATGTACAGTATCTCACAAACTGATTGCTTCTATCTACTGAATAATCCATGTGGCCAACAAGCAGTGTATTCATATGATAACCTTGCTGTTTCCATCATTTAAGAAACACTTACCCTGAACTGTGACAAGATGCCCTAAAGCAGAGATTCGACTGTATATATATGTCTCTCTCTCTCTCTCTCTCTCTCTCTCTCTCTCTCTCTCTCTCTCTCTCTCTCTCTCTCTCTCTCTCTCTCTCTCTCTCTCTCTCTCTCTCTCTCTCT
>JACXGJ010011736.1:0-19229 GCA_016801105.1 Esox niger | reverse complement strand
CCTACACCCACCATGGCTGAATCTCCTACACCCACCATGGCTGAATCCCCTACACCCACCATGGCTGAATCTCCTACACCCACCATGGCTGAATCCCCTACACCCACCATGGCTGAATCTCCTACACCCACCATGGCTGAATCCCCTACACCCACCATGGCTGAATCCCCTACACCCACCATGGCTGAATCCCCTACACCCACCATGGCTGAATCCCCTACACCCACCATGGATGAATCCCCTACACCCACCATGGCTGAATCCCCTACACCCACCAAGGCTGAATCCCCTGCCTCCACCTCTCTGCCCTACCCCCACCATGGGTGAACACCCCCATTCCTAATTTGGCAAACCAAAATATAACAAACTGAGTGGACATGATTCCTGTTAGAGCACACATGATGCCCTATTCAGTATTACTTCATAACCCATCTGTTCTACCTGTTACAGTCCTAGTGCCACATGTTGTAGTGCTTGAGTGTTTTAAACAGGCCCCATGTTCACCTCCCTGCTCAACAACACCCCTCCCTCATACGGAGATGCTGAACTGTCTGTTTTTGGCCTCTTCTTCTTAATCTCTTTGGCCTATCTCCCTTGGCCTGTCATTTCTGCTTTTCACTCGGATCACATTTTCCCATTAAGTGCATGATCGTCATCTCAACACACAGGTCAATAACATTTGCTCCATCCAAGCAAGTCGGGTGACCCAGGACGACCTCTCTCCATCCATTTTTTATTTCGATAATTTTTCTACTAATCTTAATCCTCCAACTTTCTCACTCCTCTTTGTCCTCATCACCATGTTTTCGTCACTCCGCCACTCCATCACAGCCTAGTGACCGTGGCTGCAATCGCATGTCTGCCTTTCTGGACAGCGCCACCTTCTGTTCAGCTCCCACCAGGCATATTGCCAAGAAGGTACTGTTGTCATGCACTGTCTGAAGCATCCACGTTCATCCTCATCCTTTGCATGTTTTATTTCGGTCACAATGTAGCTTGCTGCCGAGAGTTCCCGTGTCACGCTACCTTTTCAGGCATCGGCTTTTATCTTGCCACCGTCATCGAAGCCAGAAAGTTGTGTGCCTGTGTTCTCTACGAGCTTCAGTTTGCTGTCCTGAAATAACCCTGTTCTCTAATCGGTCTCTGCCCCGTGTGTATGACTGCGGGTGTAGTTGCTCCACGAGGAGCTGGCTCTGCAGTGGGTTGTGAGCACCAGTGTTGTGAGGGAGGCTGCGCTGCAACAGGCCTGGTTCTTCTTCCAGCTCATGGTAAGTATCTGAGATTTACCACAGTGGTTACCTCCATGCAGCCTCCCTCACAACATATTTTCCACTCGTTCCTGTGTAGTCGTCATCATTAAGGCTATTGGAGATTTGGTCAATTAAGAAACCCATTTGAAAATGGAGAACACAATGTTTTCTATAGACGGTGTTAAGTTGAGGAAGAGGCTTAATGCTATGCTTTTTCACCTCGTCCCCAGACCAAGAGTATGGCCCACCACCTGTTCATGTCCTCCCGGATAGACGTTCCCAGACGCCAGCGCTTCCCAGACCGCTTTGTGGATGACATTGCTGCTCTAGTGTGTGCTGTCAGTGCAGATATAGCCGGCCGATACCACAAGGTAAAGAGCTCTTCATAACCTGACAGCCCATGGAGTTGTAGTGAATATGAGTCTTTCGACAGCCCTGAACTGTCTCTGCACAGTGGCGTCTCTGCTCGCTGACACACCCTCTCACTCTCCCTCAGGATGTGGAGCTTGTGGAGAGGCTGAACAGCAGTCTGGCCTTCTTCCTGAATGACCTGTTATCTCTTATGGACCGTGGCTTTGTGTTCAACCTCATCCGCACCTACTACAAGCAGGTACACCCCCTCTTTCTCACACACACGCACACACACACACACACACTCCTTGTCATCAGCTACAGGCAGACACCCATTAACACAGTCTCCGTAAGTATCCAGTTTAACTACAAACAGACATGTACAAACAGCAGAATGTCATTGCTGTTTAATATAAGTCACATCAGTCATCAGTGTTGTCATCTAATACGTCTGGCAAACACACATGACATCAAACGGTCAGTCACACAAGGTGACACAACACATCTGAATTGTCTCACTGTGTGTCTCCATTTTTACGCACACACACACACACACACACACGTGCGTGTGAGACAGATTGCCAACAAGATCCACACAGCCCAGAACCCGAGCTCCCTGACAGCTCTGAGGATGGACTTCACCAGGATTGTGTGTAGCCATGAGCACTACGTCACCCTCAACCTGCCCTGCTCCACCCTCAGCCCCCCGGCCTCCCCGTCCCCCTCCACTTCCTCCACCACCTCCCAGGTAAACCCCCGACCATCCAGTACTATACAGCATTGTGAACAGGTTTGGAAATGGTCCTTACTGGATACCGTTTGTGGCCTAAAGACAACTTTCATCACTTGAAGAGTGTTTAACTTCCGCCACTGTTCACCCCCCCACTCCCCTCCTCCCTCCCCAGGGTTCAGCGTTCTCCAGTATGCACCAGGACCAGGGCGTGGCCAGTATGTTTGAGCTCTCTGTTCCCTTCAGACAGTTACACTTCCTGTCTGGCCTGCTACTCACTGAGCTGTCACTGATCCTGGAGCCTGATGGGGAGGGGTGAGGCACTAGTAAACACATACCACATGCCCGCACACGCGCCTAGAGTGCTCTGCACACCAGTTTATGTGCATGATGCTAACAAACTCACCTGCCAAGTAAGAGACAGATGTGAAGCCATTTCTCCAAATACTTTTGGTGCCTTGAAATTTAGGGAGGTTCTCTGTAAAAAACATGCTGTTATTTCTATATGGTAATGATATAGATGAAAATATAGCCGAAAATAACTTCAAATTAAAGTTGACAGTCTCCACTTTATCCCCACTGACCGAAGTGCTGGAGTACCGAGCCAAACTGACAGACCTTGGGTCACTGTCCAAATCCTTCTGGACTGCACTGTTCACACGCACACACACTGCCTCTGCTGAGCGCTTTTCTCTCGCAGGGTGTTCTTCCTGCATAAGAAGGCCATCAGCGCTGTACACTCTCTGATGTGCAGTCACGACGCGGACCCTCGCTACACAGACCCCGAGGTGCGCGCCCACGTGGCTCAGCTCTACCTGCCTCTCATCCCCATCGTCATGGACACCCTTCCCCAGCTCCACGACTTCACAGGTGACCCCGCTCTTCCCTGTTGTGTCTGGCGCTCCTGTGTTAGCGGGCGGGATTGTATCCGAATTGCCCCCGGTTCTGCTTCAGAAGCACCGGTGTTTGATGCTCCAGTGTTTTTCAGACACCTCCCCCTCCCGGGGCCGCCACACCACCGCTATGCCTGACGACGGGGACCCAGACAACGGGACCATCAATCAGTCTGTTGCCATGGCGATCGCTGGCTCCCCGCTGCCACACGCTAAATCCCCCAACTTCGCCATGCCCACGGCGGTGAGTGGTCTTACACAACCCGCCTCTGAGCCTCATTACACGCTGACTGGATGTCAAAGGTCACCCCTCCTCCCTCGCTAGGTGGTAGCTAGCTCCCTCAGACTTCATTTATTTGGCATTTGTAGTGATTCCAGTAAACTCCCTCCACTTGTACTGAATTTTTAGTCCACTTCCGCATTAAGGACAGCAACATGCCTTTCCTCCACGCGTCCACTCCACCCTGATCCAGACCCCTGGGTGGTGGGGGCTCACGGCTGACTGCTCTGTCTGTCTGCCTCGGCCTGCCGGTGGTCGTGTTTGTGTTGTTCTCTGGTCCAGGCTGGTCGTCAGTGCAGCTCCCTGTCTGCTGAGTGCAGCAGGACCCTGCTGGTGTGTTTCCTCTGGGTGCTGAAGAACGCAGACGCTGCACTGCTGGAGAGTTGGGTGTCGGACCTCTCGGTGCTGCAGATCAACAGACTGCTAGACCTGCTGCAACTTTCCGTGTCCTGCTTTGAGTACAAGGTGGGGTACCGTCTCTTTTTTAGCGGGGAACCCCCTCGCAGAACTTTTTCTAGTTGAGAAATGTGTCCAATTACTGGTTTGATTTATGTTTTCCTCAGTCCGAAGGAGACCTCTTACGCAGTCTACTCCGACTGCCCTCTGATTGGTGTGTTGGTAGTGTCTGTCTTGTCGAATGTTCCTACCTGAGCTGCTAAAGTAATGAATCTGCGTGTTTCCTCCATGACTGCCTTGCAGAAGAAATGGCAGCCTTCACAGGACCACAAGTGTGGTTTTGTTGTAGACATAGCCAGAGAACTTCTTGTCTGTTATGTTTCAAGTGAATGCACTTCTAAGATGAGAGCTTGGATGAGAGGCCAGAAATCTGTGTGTGCACAAATCTTTTATTTCATATGTTTTGTAAACAATGTGTTGACTAACAGTGAATTACGTACACTGAGCAGCACATAAAAGCAACTGTGACTGCATAACAGGAAAATCAAAAGCTATTTATATGTACTCCCTGTAAATGTGCAGCGGAAACTGCTCAGAATTATCATCAGCATCTCTTATTGTTGTGTCCCCATCCTCTTATTGTTGTATCCCTGCCCTCTTATTGTTGTGTCCCCGCCCTCTTATTGTTGTTTTGTGTGTGTCTCTGCCTTGTGATTGGTGTTGCTAGGGAAAGAAGGCTCTAGAGCGTATCAACAGCCTGACATTTAAGAAGTCTCAGGACATGAAAGCGCGTCTGGAGGAGGCTATACTGGGGACTATTGGAGCCCGCCAGGAGATGGTCCGACGCTGCCGAGGTACAAGCACCCAATGGACCATGAGAGGATCAGATTTCCTACATGCAGTTTGTGTTTGTCATAACCAGCATCTGTCTGTTTGGTTTGTCCAGAGCGAAGTCCATATGGCAATGAGAATGTCAGATGGAGGAAGAACGTCACCCACTGGAAACAGAACGCAGACAGAGTGGACAAGTAGGTCCCAACATATGGACTCCAATGCCAAGCGACACTGGGCAGGGTTCCATGCTAGCATAGGTTTTATTGTTTTAATGTTTTCAAGAGCTTTATGATGGGATTTGTCAATATAAAAAATATTCTTTAGAATTGCATTATTTTGTTTATAAAGTACACAAAAAATAAAACATTTGTAATACAGACTGCTTTCCAACAGAGTAGATAGAGCAGGCACATCAAAATCATGTACTGTAGCCTAGTAGAAATGAATTGCAACTCACGGAAAGTTCTGACTTACCTCTCTGTAACAGGAACAGTAGTAGTGGTGTTCAAAACCATAACGACCCTGAAAGCATTTTGCGCGACAGTCATGCAGCTTATTAGAGTTTCCGGTTCACACAGCTGCTGACAACCAGAGATGGACACTTTCAAATGGTTTATTCTTGGTCAAATGCGTTTTGCAAACTGGGTCTCTTCCGGTTGCTGTGTGGATGCCTTCTAATTACATCTGAACACATTCATAGGTTTCTGTGTGTTTGTGTGCTGGAGTGACAGTGACCCGTGTCCCCCCCCCAGAACCAAGGCGGAGGTAGAGCAAGAGTCCGTGGTGGACGGGAACCTGGCCACCGAAGCGTCTCTGGTGGTACTGGACACGCTGGAGATCGTTGTGAAGACCGTGCTGGTGTCAGAGCTGAAAGAGAGCGTCCTGGGAGGGGTGCTGAGGGTCCTCCTCCACAGCATGGCCAGGAGCCAGAGCGCCCTCTTCCTGCAGCACTGCTTCACTACACAGAGGGCCCTGGTCTTCAAGGTAGGCGCGGGTGCGGTGTGCGCTGCGTCGCTGACATGTTCCCGTGCCTTCTGGGTGTCCATGTGAACCGACGTGTGTCTCGCGTAGTTTCCAGAAATGCTGTTCGAGGAGGACACGGAGCTGTGCGCCGACCTGTGCCTGCGTCTCCTCCGCCATTGCAGCAGTAGTGTGGGTTCGGTCCGGAGTCAGGCCTCCGCTTCCCTCTACCTGCTCATGAGGCAGAACTTTGAGATCGGCAACGTGAGTCAACAGTACTACTATGCCGGCTTCTCATGACGTGACAGGCACACTGAATTATGCGTTTCATTAGTTCTTATTTGTTTAAGGGATGTGGTCAAAGTGTTTCGCCGTGGTTTTCACGCATCCTCTCCCTGGTGTAGAACTTTGCGCGGGTGAAGATGCAGGTAACCATGTCCCTGTCCTCCCTGGTGGGGACGTCTCAGAACTTCAACGAGGAGCACCTCCGACGTTCCCTAAAGACCATCCTGACCTACGCAGAGGAAGATCTGGAGCTGAGAGACTCACCCTTCCCAGAGCAGGTCCAGGATCTGGTGTTCAACCTGCACATGATTCTGACCGACACAGTCAAGATGAAGGAGCATCAACAGGACCCTGAGATGCTTATTGACCTTATGTACAGGTATTCCTGTCACACACATCTATACAACAGGTTTTTTCCTTCTGACACATTGTTTATATGCAGAGGTATCAAATATACTCGGTTGGGACAAGTTTGTAATTAAGACCTAAATACCAGGCGAAGAGTCCATTATTAACCAGTGGGTAAAACAATAAAAAGAGTGAAATATTTGCAATTTAGGTCACTGGTTCCTCACGAAAAACACTTTTACCTGGTCATTTAAATCTTAATTAGGAACTTCAAAAATTTGGTGAGCACAAGTATTTCTACGTTTTACTTCTACATCTCTATTCATGAACAGCGTTCCCTCAAACACAAAGCACTAACAAATACATGTTACAACAGATGTAAGAAAGTTTATCATTCTTCTACCTCTACTTTCCCTGCCTGTTCCCTGGCTACCTGCTTTCTCTCGATCTCTCCCTCTGTCTCTCCATCCATCTCTATATCCCTATTTATCTATTCTATATCTGTCTCTCCGTGTCCATCTCTCTCCCTTCAGGATTGCAAAGGGCTACCAGAACTCGCCAGACCTGCGTTTAACGTGGCTGCAGAACATGGCTGGGAAGCACTCTGAAAGGGGGAACCATGCGGAGGCTGCCCACTGCCTGGTGCACAGCGCCGCCCTGGTGGCAGAGTACCTCAACATGCTCGAGGACTGCCGGTACCTGCCCATCGGCTGTGTCACTTTTCAGGTCAGTGCTGTGTACTCTTGCCTCTTGGCATACCCATGTGTTATCTGCCGAGTCTTTTGGTAATTGTCTTTTGGTAATTTCATACGCACTGTAGCACATCTCATCCAACGTGCTGGAGGAGTCTGCCGTGTCCGATGACATCCTATCCCCAGAGGAAGAGGGTATCTGTGCGGGGAAGTATTTCAGCGAGTTGGGCCTGGTGGGGCTGCTGGAGCAGGCTGCGTCCTCCTTCCACATGGTAGGACACCCTTAGTTTGCCATTCTCAGCTGACCTGTTGCTTTAATGTTGAAAATCTCTTATGAGTGCATAATAAACTCGGTCTCGGTTCTGTCTCTCTTCTGTAGGCTTCCATGTATGAGGCCATCAACGAGGTCTATAAGATCCTGCTCCCCATCCACGAGGCCAACAGAGACTTCAAGAAGCTGGCCACGGTCCATGGAAAGCTGCAGGACGCCTTCAACAAAGTCTACAACCAGAGTTCAGGTTGGGAGGTAAGACACAGACATCAATGCAAAGTGTATTGTTACTGCCTTATTTCATTCAAACAATAATGTTTTTCTTCTCTTTCCTGTGGTGTCCCTGCCTTTCCTGTCCTTTGTGGATGGTGTTTCCTAACTGGTGAGTGAAATGTTAAAATACTCCACCCAGCTCATTCAGTCCTCAGTATTTCATTGCATTCACACTCTCGCACACTTAACCAATACATAGCTGTGGAAAAACAGTTGCACAAGATTGTCTGGCTTCAGCTCTCCTGGGTTTCATTTGTTGGTTGCTGTGGTCACATATGGTTTCTGTTGTAAATGTCAATTTAGGACAGTTTATACTAAGTGATCATAAAAGTAATGTGTTCTGTTTTGCTGTACCACCCCCTTCCTGTCCTCCTTCCCCCGTTCGGTAGTGTGTAGAGGATGTTCGGGACCTACTTTCGGGTGGGCTTCTACGGCTCTCGCTTTGGAGACCTGGATGAGCAGGAGTTTGTGTACAAGGAGCCTTCTATCACCAAGCTGGCTGAGATCTCTCACAGACTAGAGGTGCCAGATGATGACGACCATATCGATTTTCAGAAATGATCGCCGTTTAATGGTTCAAATGGGTTTAGTGGAGGAATTAAACATAAAATTCTCTGAAAAAAAGTTCTGGTGGACAAAGCTGCAGATTTTACATTTAGTGGCCTTTTAATGTACCCTGAACTATTTGGACCCCTGTTGTGGTCATGCTGTTTAATAGCTTCTTCATACGCCACATCGGTCAGTTTCAGGGATTGTTTTGTCAAGGAGAAATTGATGTGATGTCTGTCTTTGATTAAGTGTTGTAATACCGGATGACTTTGCTGTACAAACGCTTTGTCTGAAGTTTGCCACTCCCTGTCTTGTGCAGGAGTTCTATACTCAGCGGTTCGGGGATGATGTGGTAGAGATTATCAAGGACTCCAACCATGTGGACAAGAACAAGCTGGACCCCAATAAGGTACACCTGCCAGGAACGACCTGTAGCACTACCTATGTGTGGCATGTCTGGGTGGCCCTCCAGCCAACGTCCAGTCCTCATGTGCTGTATTACTGTCTCTCAGGCGTACCTCCAGATCACCTATGTGGAGCCCTTTTTCGACACGTACGAGCTGAAGGAGAGGATCACCTACTTTGACAAGAACTACAACCTGCGCGCCTTCATGTACTGCACCCCGTTCACCCTGGACGGGCGCGCCCACGGGGATCTGCACGAGCAGTACAAACGCAAGTCCATCCTCACCACGTCCCACGCCTTCCCGTACATCAAGACGCGCATCAACGTCATCAGCAAAGAGGAGGTGGGTTTGCGTGTTACACTAGCGCGCGGCGGGGTGAGCGCATCAGGGCGTCGGCGCCACTGCGGTCCGTTCTGCCGGGATCAGTCAATTTCTCAAAGGGACATCACGTTGGACAGCGATCTGTCCTCGTCCACAACCGGTTCACGAATGCCTCGTTTTCGTGTGACAGATCGTCCTGGTACCCATGGAGGTGGCTATTGAGGACATGCAGAAGAAGACCCAGGAGCTGGCCTTTGCCACCCACCAGGAGCCCGCTGACGCCAAGATGCTGCAGATGGTGCTGCAGGGTTCAGTGGGCACCACCGTCAACCAGGTGTGTCCCTTTAGTTCATCCTCACCGTCAACCAGGTGTCCCTTTACTTCATCCTCACTGTCAACCAGGTGTGTCCCTTTAGTTCATCCTCACCGTCAACCAGGTGTGTCCCTCTAGTTCTTCCTCACTGACAACCAGAATTCCTGTGGCCAAACGTGTTGGCCCCACATACACTTAACTGATATTCTAAATTTCTTATGGAAAACCTTTCATTGTCCTCAAATGTACTGTATTTCTTTGGTTTGCTTTTGAACATCTGAATAATTTACAAAATCTTCGGTTATTCTGAAACCTAAAATGGAAGGAGTTAATATTCAAGCAGGTGATTCTCCATAAAGGAATGGGAGGGTTTTGGCAAAAGTGCAAGAAATTTTGTCTTGTCCTCTCTTCTAGACACACTATTTTTGGCTTTGGTGGTGCATTTTTGCTTCAGGCTAGTTTGTTTTGGAATAATTCTTATCTACTGATCCCCCATCCCAGGATGTGAATAAAACCATACGTGTGTGTGGCTTCTGCTTTCGTGTTTGAGAGTGAGTTGACGTGTCTGGCTCTCTCCCATACAGGGCCCTCTGGAGGTGGCTCAGGTGTTCCTCTCAGACATTCCAGATGACCCCAAGTTGTATCGTCACCATAACAAACTACGCCTCTGCTTTAAAGACTTTACCAAGAGGTGATGACATGTTGCAATGTCTTATAAACACACGCACACAGTTCAGAAATCCAGTAAACAATCTCATTGAGTCACCTTGGAGGTCTGGGAATGTTTGTATATTGGAATGGAGGGATGGGTTTATTGGATGTTAGAGAACACACACACACACACACCCCTACACAAGGTGTGTTAAGTCTTATTGTTTCTGCACTTATTGTGTTCTCTTATTGTTTCTGCGTCATTCACACTTTCATTGACGCGGAAGACTGTGCATGGTGCTACATATTGCTACCTATTCACAGGTCCAGGTATATTCTCTAAAACTGCACTTCAGTGATTGGGTTTAACACAAACAGCATTTTTCACTATATTTTGATTGGGTTAAGATCTTAAAAGGTCTTCTTCGTGCATTTTTTAAATGAACGTAGTGTCCTAGTGAGCCCCATTCAGAGGCCTGTCCAACCAAGGCATTTGTTTAGATTGATGTTTTGTGAGGCTTCACTGATTTAAACCTATGTTCCTCCCCTTTTAAACACATTTATTCAATGTTTGTTTGCCAGGTGTAGGGTAACATGGCCTGGTCTATGAGGCAAGGTTTTATGAGGCAAGGTTTAGGCTGAAATGGTTAGGCTTTAATTGGGGTTATGGTATAGGTAACATTTTGGGTGTTAAGCTTATGGTTAGAATTTGGGATATGTCTTAAGGATAGTAGTGATAGTAGTGATAATAGTGAAGTGCGTGTGCGTGCGTGTGTGTGCCTGTGCGTGCGTGCTTCTCTACGTGTCCTTGTTTGTCCTGTAGGTGTGAGGATGCTCTGAGGAAGAACAAGACTCTGATTGGTCAAGACCAGAAAGAGTACCACAGGGAAATGGAGAGGAACTACAATAAGCTCAAAGAGTCACTGGGACCCCTCATCAACCGCAAGATCCCCCAACTTTACCGAACTCTGCCGGCTTCAGGGCCTCAGCCGGCAACACTAACACACAGGTAACACCTCAGTGGAGTCACAGTCAGAATGCACATGCACACACATGGACAGTATTCCCTTGTACATCAGTTGGTTGAGAATGTTGCTTGCAATGCCAGTTGTTGGTGGCCTGTATGAAAATGTATGCCCTGCAATTACTGTGAATCCCTCTGAATTAGAGCTTCTACTACATGATTTAAATGGAAATAAGCAGACATACATACATATATACACAAACACTAATGAGTCCGCAAATCAAATGTACAATTTTCAAAGGACTGACAACCCCAGCCACTGAGGTCAGTCATGTCTGTGGCCAACAGGCTGTTTTACATTTGAATACAGACCGGCTCAGAGGGCACCAGCTAGACTGAATGTTGTTGCTAGACGCTGTAACATAACATTAACGCAGGCTGGCAGGCTGGCAGGCTGGCAGGCTGGCAGGCTGGCTGGCTGGCTGGCTGGCTGGCAGGCTGGCTGGCAGGCTGGCTGGCAGGCTGGCTGGCAGGCTGGCTGGCAGGCTGGCTGGCAGGCAGGCCGGCTGGCAGGCTGAAGCAGTCAGACAGACAGACAGAAGCAGACAGACAGACAGACAGAAGCAGACAGACAGACAGAAGCAGACAGACAGACAGAAGCAGACAGACAGACAGAAGCAGACAGACAGACAGAAGCAGGCAGACAGACAGACAGACAGACAGAAGCAGACAGACAGAAGCAGACAGATAGACGGACAGACAGACAGAAGCAGACAGACAGACTGGCAGGCAGTCGCTGACAGGGGCAGACACACACACGAGAGAGCGCAAGCACATGCGTACATTATGAGCTCATTCAGTTCTACAGAGCTCAGCCTAGTAACCTGATACCATACTCATACACACACAGATGAGCTAATCCTTCTTAACACACCACTGCCAACCTCAGAGTTTACAAACACCAGTAACTTGACTCTTTACATGCGCAGAGTCACAAAAAAATGCATCAAACCCCACTGAGTGCCACCAGCAGTACCGCTCATTAAGAAGATTTAAACACACAGCTGCCGTTGCGCACATTTCTGCAGATTTATTTTGGAAAGTGTCAGCACATTGTTTGTATGTTTTGACTGGGTCTTTGTGGAGCCAGCTGCATCACTTATGTTAGTGGTGGATGGCTTGTAATCACAGCCAGATACGGTCCGGGCACATCTGCCAAAAGGCCAGTTGACACTGACACAGTGCTACAACATTTTTAGGAGCTTGTTCGTCCGCACATTAGAATGGCACTATCCAGATATCAACATGTAATTCCTCTTTCATCTTTTTGTGTCTCTACAGAAATTCATTTAGTAGGTCAAGTCTTCGCAGGGTGGACTGTTGAAGCACCGCCGACCAACTCAGTGGAGAAAAAAACGAAGTTCTTAAGACTTCCTCCTGATTTCCGCTGGTCTGTCTGTGTCCTTCACCCTACCCCCTTCACTCACCAAGAGTCTGTCCTAAACACACACCACACCATCCTCCACCAACTCCCAACCTTGTTATTCCACCCCCCATGGGTCACCCATACCTTCTTTCCCCCTGCAGTCTGTCGTTTCTGTCTTTTTCTGTCTTCTCTCGCTCCTATAGGAAATGCTCTGACTGTTTATACTGGAGGTTTATCTGAACGGTAAACATAGTCATTTGGGCCACGGCACTGGCATGTTCAGAGAACGCCTTTCAGGAGGAGTCTGTTTGCTTTGAGGAGGACCCAAAATGATCCCTGTCCATCTCTTCATCTCTTCTGAGTTTATTTTTAGCTCTTCTAGAACTGGAGAATCCAAACAACTCCCAGGCACTTCCGTGATTGTGTTTGCTTGGGCCACGTTTGACCGTGTGTTTTGGGGAATTGTGTGCTTCAATGTGTCTTGTCCTGTCAGCACAGGATCTAGGCTCCTTTCCATTAGCTTGTGTGTGTAATATTTGCTGTGGAAGGGCCTGATGGTTAGCCTGTGTGGTTTAGCAGGCCTGTTTACTGGGTTATTTGGCCTGTGAATTTATGTGTGACTTTTCTGGGACCAGTTGCTGCCAGACATAGTCATTAGGTCCCACAGAGCCATTCTTGATCCAATTGTCCTCATGCCAAATAACTGACATTCTTTCACTACTGATTTCATTGAACCCGTATCAGGGCATTGATTCATTGTAATGATGTGTGACATTTCCTTGCTCTGGATAAAAATGCTATGGACACATTTAGGTTAGTGGCTTTGGAAAAGGGGGGAGTGTTTAAATGGTATCTGGTGATATCTGAAATGTTCTTTTTCTGCACTGACCAAAACTAGTCATATCACTGATGTTCAGAAGGTAACCACTGCCAATGATCCCTTTGTGTTCTCAGCCCCCCCTTCTCTCTCACTCTCTCTCTCACACTCCCAACTCCCCCCCCCCCCCCCCCCCCCCCCCCCCCCCCCCCCCCCCCCCCCCCCCCCCCCCCCCCCCCCCCCCCCCCCCCCCCCCCCCCCCCCCCCACACACACACACACACACACACACACACACACACACAACCCGATGTAGAGTAGGGAGTAGGACAGTCATATTCATTGTTATCAACTTCATGTCCTAAAATGTTTACCTGCTGCCTGGTTGGAATGTGATATGCTGAAACCGAAATACTCCACATGTTGTAGAATCCACCCTCAACACTGTGGTCGTGGGAAACATGTGGTATAATGTCAATGTAGCTTTTTCTCTAGCGACTCTATTGGACCTACTACTGTTTGATGGCCTTTTTAGTATTGCACTAAAGTGTTCACACTGCTGCATCTATGTACCGCTGTCTAGAAATACTGTATTTCCTCCACTTATTGTACTTTCTAAAGGCTTGTCTAAAAACTGCATTTGTATCAGTTGGGGAAATGACACCAAATTTTATTTATTCACTTATTTAGTGTTTTTTTTTTTTTTTTTTTACTGCTTTGTATTAAACTTTTCTTGCAATCTTAACTGAGGTCTGTTTTTAATGTGAAAAGAGTTTAGCTGTTATCAGTGCTGATTGATGTAGGTCTATGTATGCTAACCTTGGAAGAGTAAATGATTCTAGACACATGGTTTCACTGCCCTGGGAAAACCGGTCCAGAATTTCATCAACATGGGAAATGCTTCCAACAACTAGATATTAAAACACCTTATCTTATTTACTGATAGGCATTTGGTAATTTTCAATGTTGATGTCTAATTCTGATTAATTTGAATATTATGGCTTTATGATTAACTTTTGTGCAAGGCAATTAAATGTATATTTCCATATCGAGTGAATTATCATCAGGAAATGGATGGATTGTCCGGGCTCAAATGAATGGGGTTACCTGGCTCTCAAGAGGCATCTTTGCAGGCATAAACTAGCCTAATAGGCTCACTGCTCAGTTGGCTCAGACTGGACTCCCCAGATATCTATAATTTGACCCAGATGTCATTTTGATCAGCAATAGGCTATGCGCCCCTTTGTTATTGTTCACGTGCAATTTGTTTACTGCATAGTTTATAGCATGCTTTTCTGCCAGTGCCAGCGCAAAGCGCCCTAAATTGATATTTTCGAGTACACTACTGATGTGTAGCACAATAGTATAGCCTACAACTTCAATAAGTGCCCCATGGTACAACGGTGGTGTGTCTATTGTCTTTAAAACATTAAATATTACGTCCTTCAAGCGAGTCAAACGCTTAGATTCTGAAGTGTGACGTCATGTTACGAGAAACAATTCCTAGAGAGCCTACGGTCACCTATATAAATGGTGATGGTAAGGTAGAGCAGTGCTCGTGGACCTTCGTTCATTCTCCATTATGTAGGGCTGCATTTCATTAGTCACAGACTAGTTGCAGATATCTCCATCTTTCCACCGTTGATATAAAAAAATACCATTGAATGTGCAAAGCACAGATATTTGAGCGGAATGGGGCTTGCTACTCTCGCCAGAAAACGTCCATGGCCCTTTAAGATCGGAGGGAGGGTGTTCTGAACGGTTTGGTTGCGGTGTTTTTGTCTCCCTGTCAATGAGCGCGCCTGGCCCAAGACGGCTAAACGAATTTCTAAGCGTAGGTAAGGACAAGAGCCTATATTCATTAATCATTATTGAATTTAATTGATTCAACGCGGTCTGTTTGTCAACAGTTGCTCAATTTACAAGCCCAAAATGGTGTCTAGAATGGGATTTCTTTTGTTCTATCCATTCCGCAATTACGTCTTACTTTTCGAAGTAACGGTTCTCTTTTGTACATTCTCCCCCAATTTAGTACCATGATGTTTGTTTGAATTATCGCGTATTTTCCTTAGATTTTATATAAGCATTAACTACGAATTGGTTTTGTTTTATGTTGTATTTGTCTGTACATCATTGGCGGTAATGCGCTCCGCGAGGGAGCGCATACAATACATTGAGTAACCTAGTAGCGCGTGTTATCCAAAAGTAAAGAAACCTCTAGACAATTATCATCCATAGGCAAAATGTACACGTTTTGTAGTAATAGATTATTAAAACTATTCTTTTTTACGTCTGAGATGGTGATCTCACCTCTTCAATGTTATGTTCTATTTCCATTATGTAGGGCTGTTCTGAAACCCTACCTTCAGTCGCTTACTATACAAACTTAATATGGAATGTTACTTTTTTTTTTAGTCTAGGTATTTTTCTTTAATCTGAGGTTATTTGAAGTTGAATTCCTGAAGACTGAAGATTATCCATTCAATAAAAGAAAACCCCGTGATTGCTGTGACTCCAGGGAGAGGGTGGGCCCGTCAATTCCTCCACTTTTCATTACTTCCAGATGTTCATCAGTTTTTCATTGCCGCGCTGCCCTCAAGTTTGGTCTTGTCGAACCGCCCGTCAGTGACTTGATGGTCGAAGTGATAAGTTGATTGAACGGATGTTTTCTGAAGTAATACGGGACAGATGCAACACGTTTAATTCAGTGTATAGGTTGTTCCTCTCCTGATGTAGTCCCTAGAAAAACATGTAACGCCTGTGGGTTTATTCTACTAATGGCTTTCCGGTTTGTCTATTGGTCATAAATAAACAATTTAGCTTTGCAGAAGGCAAAATCAAGTCCTTTCTGGGAATAGGTAGCAGTCTGAATATAGTCACATTGTGTAGGTTGGCTACTTTGATCAACCATCTGATCGCAGCCTGGAGTTCACAAAGTAAACCGTATCACGAGTATGCGTACCCAGTTGGAGTTAACCCAGTGCCCTGCCTGCCGCAGCGGGCATGGAATGCATAGCCCACTGTCTCGCGGACATGGAGGACCACATTCCCGATTAGGGCTCGAACATTTGGAACGAGGGGTGTTGTAGTGGAATTCCAAATGTAGGAATGCGGGGTTGTAAAGGCCATTTGTAGCGGTGGACCACACGCTGGGCATTTAAATAGTTTAGCAGGACTCATGGAATTATGTCTTGAACCTACGTGAAGCAGTCGGTGGTTGTCTGAATTTATTAAAATGTTGTAGCTATGTCACAGTGAGACAAGACTGTCCCCTTGCAGACGGCCACTCTGGTCAGTTAAAGCCATGGTTACGCACATGAGCAATTCATTTTGAGTTGCCTTTCACTTTGAATCCTTTCACATTGAAGCCTGTAAAATTTGGTACGGTGGATGTGACAAACCCCTTTGAATCAGGTACAGTGGATAGAGAAACACCCCTTGCTCAGAATTCACATGTTGCTGTCATTAAACTAACGTTTTTTAGAAAATGTCCTAAACAATCAAAACATTGTATTTTTTTACACCCATTTTCATACACCTGTGAATCCTTCCGATGATATTCTAACAATGTGTCATCTCAGAGGGAAACAATCTTTTTGGCAATCGATTTTGTCAAGATTATTCATGTGAATAAATTCAGATATGAGTGATTTGATGGGCAACAGTACTGAGACATTTTCCCAGATTTTCAAGTAAAAGGGAGTGAGGTCTGAGACTTGACCACTCATAAACACCCTTCAACCCTTGAAAAGCCATTCTGGTCGGTCATTTGTGTATTCACTGTATCTCACTGAAAAATGTAACTTTCTTAGAGATAGGTTTTCAGAATGCTGGGCCTTGTTTTCCTTTAACTTAAAATTTTACTTCGATCTGCTTGAAAATAAGATTTCAACATTGCTATCCATAAAAGATTCTCAGCCGAAAGTCCTGAGCTTTAGCAATTTGGGCAAAATAAATGTATATATTTTCCCCTACAGTTGTTAGAATATTACGTAATAATAAATCAGGGCTGTTAGAAGTGCTTCCTTCAGATTACTCCGGGGTGCGAAGACATGCAACGAATCACAATATTTCTTAGTCCTGTATTTGAACAATTTTCTTTCATTTTCACAATTGGAAGTAGGTTTTGTCGATGTGTCTGGACATTTCAAAGAGGAACAACAGGCACGAGATCATTCAGAAATCCCCTTCCGTTAGAAATAATCCAACCTTGCATGCAAATCATGGGATTAGGAGACAAAAAGTGGAACACCTGATTCTAGTGATCTTCTGCTCAGACAAGGTGAGATCACTTTTTAAACCCGGTATGTTTTCATGAGTTCGGTCATTTGAATGGAGCGATCGTGTGGCTGACATTTTCAAGGCATGTAAATGTGAAGACTGCACTGGGGTGTGTTGCGCTGGCAACTGTATCTACACCAGTGATCTGGGCGTTTGGAATACCAGTTCTTTGAGTAGGTAGCATTTCTCTACTGCTCCCAAAGTTATAGTAGGCTTTGTCTGCTTTGGGATTTTGCTCTTCAGTCATTGCTATGGAGAGTTGCAGCTTTATTTTTGCTTCAGCAGGGGATGATAACATTGCTTCGATATTAGAATGAGGCCAGAACGGGGATTTGTCTTAGGGACTCCAGAGTTAATACCCCTACTTATTAATCCACAACTACATGCAGAAGAGAGCAGTCATGTAATGTTTAATGTTGGCACTGAACATATGCTGTGATGATGCGTATAGAGTTCTAAGAAAGCATGATATCATTATTTGCTGGACTTGACGTTTATTAATACATATATCTTTTGAAACGTTTTGCTCTCTGACATGGACCAACCTCCCTGTGTTTTGTTGTTTTGTGTGTTTGTGTACTTCATTGCCTGCATATATTAACGTGTTAGGGTTGGCCTGAAGTTTGACTTCTCTCTGAGTCATTCAGGAAACAATCAACGAGGGTCCTGGTTAAGGAATCACTGAAACATCAACATTGCTTCAGTGCTTGAACACTAAGTTACTTCCTTCCTCCTCACTGTGCTACAAGTGACACCACCCGCCTGACCTGAGGTTTAACCCCAACACTGCTTTGAGTCTCACCAGTTCTTCCCTGCCTGGCTGGACTAACCTCTCCTGTCTGGTCTTTGTCTCCTCCTGACCAGATATTTACCACTTCCCCAAATCATTCCAGAACACTGCTTCTCTGGGCTCCAGCAATCTTAATCTCTTTGCCTCCAGCTCTGCAGAGCAAATCTCTTCCTTTTGCTCTCTCTCTCGCCCTCTCTTTCTCTCTCGCTCTGTCTCTCCTTCCCATTCCCTTAAGTCTCATTTAAATTGATTTGGGTTTTATTTGGATGATTTTCTTAAAACTGGAAAAACAACCACCCCAACGTAACAGTTTAACTTACAAAAGTTTCAAAATAGAATGTGCAGGGGTACAAATCCTCTACGGTGGCACAGCTGTCTAGGTCTTTAATGGCACTAGGCTGCCTACTACAGTCTAGGTTTGAGACTTGCCTGTGCTCCTATCTATTTAATGTCTGGGAACCCAGTGTACCCTCACCCCTATTGGTTGGAAGGAAGAACACTGTGAGGAAAAAACACAATGGCTTAGGGTGGATGCCCAAGAGGAGCACTTGTGATGATTTTCAACTCTCCTGAATCCATTAGGAGGTGAGTGTGTGTGTGTGTGTGTGTGTGTGTATACACATGTGTGTGCACGCACATTTAAAGATGTGTGTGGGCACATTTATTTGTGCAAGCACAGACCTCAACTAATGCACATTTGTAAATGTTTTCATTTTGAATACCATGATCAGTCTTATATCTTTCTCTTTTTCTTCCTCTGTCACTCCGTCATAAGGTCTACCTTTTTTATTTTTCCATGGGAACGCCTGTCCCTGTGCCCCACCCGTGGCCAGTCAGTTTCCTGTTGGGCGGGGCCAGCAGTGACCAATGGCAGATGTGATGCTGATGTTTATTCTGCTCCTGTTCCAGCTGTAATGCGAGCAGGCCGGCGGTGCCGAGGCCGATCCAAGCAGTGAGGCCCCTCCCTGGTCTCAGCTGGAGCCTACTTCTGGTCTGTGCTTGGCCTCCCTGGTCTCAGCTGGAGCCTACTTCTGGTCTGTGCTTGGCCTCCCTGGTCTCAGCTGGAGCCTACTTCTAGTCTGTGCTTGGCCTCCCTGGTCTCAGCTGGAGCCTACTTCTGGTCTGTGCTTGGCCTCCCTGGTCTCAGC
>JACXGJ010011735.1:0-19228 GCA_016801105.1 Esox niger | reverse complement strand
ACAAAAATTACCCAAATAGCCCTTATCAAAAGTATAAATACCCTTGAAATGTTGTCCTTGTTAAAGACACACAAGCTGAAAATGGCAATTAAAGGTGAATTATCCATACCTGTGGCTTTTTAAATTGCAATTAGTGTCTGTGTATAAATAGTCAATCACGTGGATGCACTGAGCAGGTTAGTTACTGAGCCTTGAGGAGTGGAAAATAGAACTGCACAACAAGGTAATGGAACTGTATAAAAATGGAAAAGGTTATAAAAAGATATCCAAAGCCTTGCAAATGCCAGTCAGTACTGTTCTATCACTTATTTAAATATACAGTATGTCATAATGAGAACTGTTATGACAAAGATACAAAAGTACATGTATTTATTTGCCTTTGTATTTATTTCTCACAGTCACAACAATGTGCATTGATGGGGATTCAGCTTAGTACAGAAAAGGAAGGACTGGATTTGACTGTATTGGTCTGTATTGTGTTGTGTTTCAATTACAAAGGTTGGTGAAGCAACACTTAGTGTTCCTGGGTGCCGTTGCTTTCAGCGCAAGGCAGTCAGAACGACTTATGCATCTCTTAAGGTTTATGTCTGTGGAGAAGAGAGACATAGGTTACAGCATTTGCAGACAAAAACACAGCATGTTTTGTAGATTTGACTAATTTGATTTCCTAATATCTCAATCAAAACGATTAGATATTTGGTTACACCACATTTTAGAATCACAATTTCCATCTTCATAAATGCTCTATAGGTAGGTGGTTTGATGAAGTTCTGTTGATGAGAAAATGCCTGCTGAGGTTAGGGGTTAGGTATAGAATAAGTGTTAGTATAAGGGTTAAGGTTAGGATAAAGTTTAGGATTATTAGATAGTTGGTAAAATGTTACAGATAGTCAGTACACAATCTGTCCTACAGAATCACTTTTGGGATTCTTCAAATAATGTTGCCCCCCGGGATTTGGTGTTGTACTTATTGGTTAGTGGCAAGTGAAGTGTAAAATAGACACTTACATGTTTTGGGTGGCATAATGGCGCTGATACAGCTGTCTTCTGCATGTTCGCAGGTCTGCACTGTGTCTGTGCAAAGACTGGAAATACAGTTGCATTGCAGGCCCTCTCCTGGTGAAGCAGAAGAACTGTCAGTGTCATGTTGAAGTTAGGCTATTACTGAGATCAGGGACTGTAGATAAGTTGAGTAAAAAGTAACTGAGCTTTAAGAAATTAGAAGAATTTATTTGACATCGTTCCTGTCTAATTTACAAATACAATGTAATTTTCTTTACTGTTGTGGAGACTCACCAAAGCTACATGCCAGCAGCAGTAGGAGAGAAAAACATAAAACTTTCATCTTCTGTTTGTAATCTGGACCTTATCTGTAATTTCAACAACATACATCTAGTTGTTAACACAGACTTCTGGGTTATTCTATGTCAGTCAACATGCACAATTTACACCACTAGAAAGGTGTTGTTTTTCAATATGTTTATACAATCCCCTACAAAAGTATTGTAATGGCAAGGCAAATTCCTTTGTTTTTCATGGTCACTGAAGACATTTGGGTTTAAGATCAAAAGATGAGTATGAGACAAGATTTGAGAATTTCTTCTTTAATTTCCTGGAATTCACATCTAGATCTGTTAAACAAATTAGGAAAAGGAATTTGCCTTACCGTTCCAATACTTTTGGAGGGGATTGTAGATGGATATTTGATCTTAATATCAAAATAATTCCTAGGAAAAAGAGAAATAGGCCCTCATAATAATTTACCATGAGTTGCATTAAATCAGACAATATGGAATACAAGAAATTGAGGGAATTACCCTCTAGCTCACTCTATGGCCGAGTCAAAGACCAGAACTTAATCCCTTAGAAATGCTGAGGACTTGAAGCAGGTTGTACATAGAACTAATGCATGTTTCCTTTTACATTACATATGTCCTCATCTAGAGACTGACACAATGTTAGATTTATTTCTGACAAAACTGAAAATATAGACTATTGAAGCTAGGGTGTACTAATATTTTCACCGTATAGCAGTTTCAATTGATTTTGGTGAAATAACTGATCGCATATTGCGACTAATTGTCAGGGCGTGTACTCTCGAACACCACTGTAGGTCTTTGTCTTTCATAAACAAGTGACTTAATATCACAAGACAAAGTTATACAGTGCTAAAGAAATAGCAAAACCATAACTCACCTGATGGTTTTTCCTTCTGTGTCCTGAGATCTCTTGATGGTCTTTCCTCCTCTTCCTCCATATATACTGCATCATATGCTAATATGGCTCCGATATAAATGTTTTGAGTATAATGGTATGTATATTTTGTTAATATTTGCTCGATGTCAAGAGATACTTGAGACCATGACTCACGTCTTGTTTAAGGAGGGGCTAATTGGGTCATGTGAAATGTGTGATATGGTATTTTTGTTTCATTGTCTTTACCAAGGAGAATGTGAGTCTGAAGTTTCCCCTAAACAGTCTCTTTATAAGGTTATGTCAACACACGTTTTGTTAACTTATAGAAGTTAACTGAGGTAAGGTAAGTTTTATCTTCAGAGATTCAACAGATATTCTCTATATAAAACCAGTGTTGTCTTGGTTTGAAACCTCATCTACTCAGTGCAGACCAAACCCCATTGAATTCACGGAAAGACAAAAGGACAAACTACTGGATGCTTGCATTTACACTCCACGCAGCTCTTTGCGAGTAAGAACAATTTTGCGATGTTATCTTAGTTTTATGGGGATCATGACTAATACAATTTCAGTCAATTCTGAGGAGATTCACACCCAGCATGATGTATAATTGTCATAAGGTACCTAATGGAAATATCGTGATCAATCTACAAAACCCTCTCCATCGTTCATATCTTCATAACTAGTATCACAAAGGTGGGGGAGAGCCTAGTTTTGTTAGTGTCTAGCAAGCCGATGAGCACGCGTTTTCACAGTTTAAATTTAATTGTGGTACATACATACATAAATACATACATGTGGACACAATTGTTGGTACCTGTCTGTTTAATAGAAACCCACAATGGTCACTGAAATTACTTGAAACTGACAAAAGTAATTATTTAAAAAAATTTACTGAAAATGTTCAACTGAAATTCTGCCATTGCCTTTGAATTGTGGAGCAACATAATCATTCAAATAAAATAAAAATAAAATAATGAAACTGGCCTGGACAAAAATCACGTTCCTCGCGTCACTGAGCCTTTCACACACCTGCTCCTCATCCACTCCCACACCTGTTCCCAATCCACAATCACTCACCTGCTCCTACTCACCTCGTTAGCTGCAGTATAACCACAGAGCCCTGTCATCCTTTCCCTCCAGATCATGGTCGTTAACCACATGCGCTTTTTAGCAATCATTTCCGGTGTACGGACTCGTTGACCGTCCCTGACTACTCTTCCTGCTCCCTGCTTGTACTTCTGTTGCCAGCCCGTTTATCGACCATCTGCCCGTCCCCGACTACTCTGCCTGCCACCGGTCAGTAACTCTGCTGCCTATCTGAGTGTCGATTGCCTGCCTGATTCCGATCACCCTACCTGTCCCTCCCCCTTGCCCTAACTATCTTGGGTCCCAACTCACGTCCTTGACACATAGTAAAGAAGGACAATCATTTGACCATAGGGACACTTTATATAAAGCCGTCCTTTTAATAAGCAATTTAATTAGCTACTGATAACAAGTTTCTTCAAACTTGTAATCAGTAGTTAGACTGCATATTTAAAGGGTAAGTAGTAGTATTAGAAACCAGCCGTTTCGTATATTGGTTGAAATAATTTTGACAGACCCGGTTGTATTATCTACACTCCCCCCATCAAACATGTAAAGAAAAACATTACATGTTTGATAAAACATTACCAGTACAATTAAATTCCTTATGGAAACGTTCATACATTTGAGTTACAAATGACTACGACATAATATCCGGTTGTACCTGTGAAAGATTCTACCTTTAAACTAGGGAAAACATCTGCCTTGGAGAGGGACCACCGAAAATAGGGAACAGTTCACTATCCAAATGAACCATGATAGCCATCATAATGTAGATCATTAAGCATCACCACAAATATTCCGAAGTCCAACACCGGGATTGTCATTGTCCAGAGTTTCCCACCTGTCTTGCAAGAAACCTTCAAACATAAGAAATCACAATATCAGTTGATTTAGGAAAATCTTAGATTGTAAGCAAATAATTCAATCAGTTTCCAATCAAGTGTCCTTTAGTTCTTGCCTTAAGTTTTCATCCGTGATGTAAAGTTCCAATATCAGTTATTGCAGTGAATGTGATGTGGACTCAGCAAATTGTTTTCAACACTTCGTTAATTCAAGATTAACACCACAACAGTGTCTTCTGCTGTGTTGGGACCATGTGACCTGTCCAGTCAACTGGTCCGTGGTACTCTGACCGGTTGTATATGGAGTCCTTATGGAGTGTAAAGCCTAATGACCTGACCCTGGCATTGTTTTGTCATGTGAGTGGTCAGGAAGATTTGGAACAGATTCAACCAGTGTGGCTGTAGAAATCCTCCTTGAACATATTGCTGGTACTCACACACTGCTGTCAGCGTCCAGTCAGTGATTTGATGTGTCATGCTAAGAGGGGTTGTGATGTCCCGATCTGTTGAAAGCATAACTGAAAAACAACGATTAGTGTGACTCAACAGTCACTGTTTTCCATGAGTCACCTGGTACAGTCACAGCAGGGGCTGCATGGCCATTTCCCCCTAGCAATCTTTATCAGTTGAAATGCTGTATAAATGGACAGACGTGTTACACAGAAAACAGTGTTCCACTAGGTAAGGTACTTTTGCTTACTCTAGCTGAAATTGGGAAATTTTGGCATTGATTTTTAAAATATGACTGATCCTTGCAAAATATTTTTGAAACCATTTATCACAAAATAGTTTGGCTCCTTTTTAAAATCATAGTGATATCAGAAATTACCCAAATAACCCTGATCAAAAGTATAAATACCCTTGAAAGGTTGTCCTTGTTACAGACACACAAGCTGACACACGCAGGTGACACAGACACAGAACTTTCATCCACTGGGTATTGTTCTGTCAACTCCCAACAATGATGACAATAGATCAGTCCTGAAAACTTGTGGATCTCAGAAGTTCTATCATCAGAGTTAAGCGTACACCCTATTCAGACAAGTTTCCATAAGTCTATATCATAGATCCTTTTCCATCTAGAACTGGCTTGGTTGTTGTTTGACTCCCTGTGCTATATTAATGCCTGATAGCAGCTAGCAGTGGAATAAAATTGTCAGACTTGACTTTGCTTAGCCAAATCAGAAATTGTTAGATCTATTCTATTTAACCGTTAAGATTTTAGACATTACATCAAACAAAACAATCTACAAATAAACCAATTAAATAGATCATGTAGATCTTGTAACTTTTTTTTACGTATCTCCTTATGAATACCAATTTCATTTGACTTGAGACCTAAGCTCAACTCTTTCCACTCATAATCAATTATCATCTCATACATACCCTTGCCTTCACTTCATTAAGTCAATGGAAAGTGACACCATGAGTGAAAGCAGAACAATGACAAAGACTGCCGCAGGAGGCGCCTTCCTGAACCCATATTGGCCATCTTTTCAGAATTTTCACATGAAAAATAGAGAATTGCCCCATAGGGGCTAAGCAGCACAATTGACTATAATTATACAAGTGAAAAACTTCAGTCCATGTTTGCAGTGTTTTACCTACTGCAACCACCAGGGCAATTGTATTAGCATAGCTACAGCACACATATTTAGCATATTTACAGGACAAGGGTCAAACTACCTCCTGGCATACCGTGTCTTGATTAACCTCCTACATTTTAGGGAATTCACAAATATTTTTATTCCAAATACTGGCAGTCAGCCAAACTCTAAATCACAGCTTGTATGCACTTTCTTTGACCATGTCTGTGGTTCTATTGATTGGTTCAATCAGCAAAAATAGGGGATGAATGTAGGTCTCTACCCTCACTTCAGTTGATTTCAAAACCATACATTTCAACATTAAAGCTATTGGGAGGAAAATATATTTAGCTTTCACTTAATGTGTGATTATCCCAAAACTGAATATGCTTGTGTTGGTAAAATTACCACAGATGAGACCAGTCTGACCACTGAATTTAACCCTTAGTAATAGCCTACTCTGATGTGATGGGAAAGGTTGGTCCGTGCCATCTCAAGTGGGTCTGCCCCCCTTCCTGAAGCCCTAAGCTTCACCCACATATGGTAAGCCATTAAAAAGGCCAAATGTTTTGTTAAAAGAATATGACATTTAAATTCCCACACATAAAAAATATGACAAGGTCCTCAGACTGTCTCTGTAGCAAGATATGTTCGATTTCTCAACTTAGCCAATATCCTTTGTGAACTAAAGATTTAGATTTAGTGACAAATCCATCTAATGTGCTTATTTTTATCTACACAGCAAAAATTGCTAATTTTTATCCACACAGCAACTCAACTGGACGGCATTATATTTTACCTCTATTTTTCACTGCATATCGCCTGAAACAATTAGCATTGTCAACGAAATACAGTTCAGCGCTTCTCCAATATATTCACCCCTGGAGATTATTCTTTTTTTTTTTGCCCAATTTTATTCATGGCCAAATCCAGGACTAACCCGGTCTTATCTCCAATTAATCCTAAACTAGAGATATTTTACACAATTTTATTTGTGGCCCAGTCAGGGTGTAACCAGGTCTTGTTTTCAACTACCAAACGCTTTTGCAATCTTGACAGTTCGTTATATGGTGTAGTTTCACAACTCAATAACCAGTAACTTCTTCCTCGCGATTGCAAGAGAAGCCCCTTAGCTCAAAAATTGAAGTTCAGTAGAATTGTTTAAACTTGTCCATCCGGTCACAGCAGCATGCTGTTAGAAATCAGCCTTTTCCTATAGTGGTTGAAAGAATTATCGCATACCCGGTTGTCAAGGGAGAGAGTAATTCAATTATTTTTTGCAGCATTAGATCGTCTTGTTCATGACGATCTAATGCTGAACACAAACTCAATCTCATCTCACTCAATCTCTTCTCACTGTAATGTTGGTTACAAGCTGATATATATACATTAAAGTGTGTGTTTCCTAAGCAAAGTTAAGTTCTCCAAAACTGTAACCACCATGCAAAATGGTCAATGTAAGCATTCCTGTGGTTATCAAAGTGCAACCTACAGACAGAATCTAAACAGATGTTTCTGTTGTTCTCATTATCTAGGAACATTCACTTTCAATGAAATGTACATTCATATTGTAATTGGTAATGCTCAGATTCCACAGTAGTCCCTGTGCTGTTTGGTATCAGGGTGTGTACCACACTGAACATGGACCACAGAAAGCTATGAAAAGAGTTGTCTCAGGAGAATAGAAAGAGAATTATAGATACGCATGTTAAAGGTAAAGGCTATAAGACCATCTCCAAGGAGCTAGATGTTCCTGTGACTACAGTTGCACATTATTCAGAAGTTTAAGGACCACGGGACTGTAGCCAACCTCCCTGAAAATTGAGAAATTGAAGAGACTGATAATACGAATGGCAACCTAAGAGCCCAGACCAACTTCCAAAGACATTAGAATTGAACTCTGTTCTGTACATCTGTCGCTGTTTGAGCCAAAGTGGACTTCATGGAAAGGAGGACACCACTGTTGAAAAAAGCGAGACAGGAATTTTCGAAAATGCATATCAACAAGCCCTTAAGCTTCGGGGAAAATGGATTTTTGGCACATCAGCTCTATGTTCAGAGACGCAAAAATGATGCTTACAAAGAAAAGAACACTGTACCTACTGTGAAACATGGAGGCTCTGTTATGTTCTGGGGCTGCTTTGCTGCATCTGGCACAGGGTGTCTTGAAGCTGTGCAGGGTACAAGGAAATCTCCAGACTATTAAGGCATTCTGGTAAAAAGTGTGCTGCTGAGTAGAAGAAAGCTTGGTCTCAGTCACAGGTTATGGGTCCTCCAACAGGACAATGACCCAAAACACATGGCTAAAAGCACCCAAGAATGGCTAAGAGCAAAACATTGGATGACTCTGAAGAGACCTTCTCTGAGCCCTGATCTAAATCCTAATAAAGACCTGTGGAAGGAGCTGAAACATGCAGTCTGGAGAAGGCACCCTTCAAACCTGGGACAGCTGGAGCAACTTGCATACGAGGAGTGGTCTAATACATGTTGACAGGTGCAGAAGGCTTATAGAGTTACAGAAATCACTTGATTGCATTGATTGCCTCAAAAGGTTGTGCTACATCTCATTCGTTTTTTTTAATGATTTTGTCACATCACAACTAAAGCAATGGCTGATTTTCTTTAGTTAATTATCACCACATTTTATTAATTACTTTTATAATAAGTAATTTCATTGACCATTGTGGGTTTTTCTTACTTTAAAAGAAGGGTACCTACATTTTTGTCCATGTGGGTGTATACAGCTATGATCAAAAGTTTGCATACCCTTTGAGTATTGCTAATATATGTACCATTTGTAAAGAAAGCATGAGTGAGCAGGCAAAACACGTCATTTATTTCTTATCGGATTCACATTCAACTGTATGTCTTAACAGAAAGACAGAATCATAAAAACAATACTTGGTAACCAAGAAAAAACTGAACTGACCCGGTTGAAAAGTCTGCATACCCTTAGTTCTTAATACTGTGTATTGCCCCCTTTAGCGTCAATGACAGCATGCAGTCTTTTGTAATAGTTGTCTATGAGGCCACAAATTCTTGCAGGTGGTGTAGCAGCCCATTCAATTAGGCAAAATGCCTCAAGGTCATGCAAAGTCTTTGGTCATCTTGTATGAACCGCACGTTTCAGATCTCCCCAGAGTGACTCAATAATATTACATTCAGGACTATGATGACCACTCCATAACCATCATCTTTTTCTGCTTTTTTCTGCATCTTGGCCTTGTGCTTAGGGTCATTGTCGTGCTGGAAAGTCCAAGAACCTCCCATGTGCAGCTTTCGTGCAGAAGATTGCAAATTGTCTGCCAATATTTTCTGATAACATGCTGCATTCATCTTGCCATGAATTTTCACAAGATTCCCTGTGCCTTTAGGGCTCACTCCCCCAAAAAACATCAGTGAGCCCCCACCATGCTTCACAGTGGGGACGGCATTCTGTTCACTATAGGCCTTGTTCATTATAGGCCAGTTGTGACCATAAAGCGCTATATTGGTCTCATCACTGCAAATTAGTGTGCCTGGAGCTGTGAGGCGTGTCAAGGTGTTGTTGGGCATATTGTAACCGGGCATTTCTGTGACATTGGCTCAGTCAAGGCCTCTTATTGGCAACTCTATTATGCAGCTCATTTTGTTTAAAGTATCGTCATATTGTTCTCATTGAAAAAAAACACACTGTCTTTTTCCAGAGCAGCCTGTATGTTTCCTGAGGTTACCAGTGGGTTTTTCTTTGTATCCCGAACAATTCTTCAGGCAGTTTTGGCTGAAATCTTTCTTGGTCCACCTGACCTTGGTTTGGTATAAATAGATCCCTGAATTTTCCACTTCTTAACTCAATTGGCGACCATCTCCTGGATTGTGCTAACTACTCCTGTATTTTGCAACTAAATCCACCAACCAGACAATCATTCTCCAATTTTATCGGCAGATTAAAATACAAATTGGAAATTGGTATTTGCTAGGCAATCACATCATTATTAAACATATAACATGCTAACTTAATGACATGAAAATTGACTTGAAGAAATTAAGCGTAAATGCAAGAATCCAGAAGTTCATCCTAATGTCTTTCTATTATTTCTATGTCATTCTATGACAGCCTACACTGAAGACTAAACTACCACGGCACATAAACTAGAAGATTTACTTTGTTTCAAAGTAGCCAAAGCATTATCTGAACATAAATGTTGGGGGATTATATAATTTTCCTCATGATCTCCTGCTAGGTTTTCATTCGTTGTTATTTCCATCTCTCTCCAGGTAACCGTTTGCATGATATTGCACTGAGTTGATGAATATAAATGAGGTAACAAAACATGTGTTGATATAACCTTTTGAAGTGACTGACAATACGATGAAACCGTAATGGCAGTTTAGTCACTCCACCCCATATTTCTTGTTTGAATTGTTTTATAGACCTGCTCAAATAAGGTCTTTGTTTTTGTAGGCGTGTACACCAACTCGGCATTTTGATAATTGTGTAAATGAGTATAGGACATGTTGGCTAAATGTTAGTAAATATTTTTTGTAAAGTTGAAGCAAATATGTTGACAAAGGCCACCAAGTCCTGAAAATAACGCGGGTATCAAAAAGCCAACCTGCTGAAATCTATCTAGGTCTACCTGACATTGCTTGGTATCAAGAGATCTCAGAATTTCCCACTTATAATAAGTGATTGAACAGTACAGACTGGCATTTGCAAGGCTTTGTATATCTTTTTATATCCTTTTTACATCTTTATACATTTCTATTACCTTGTTACGCAGGACTGTTGACAATTTATTCTTCTCCCCATGGCTCAGTATCTAGCCTGCTCAGTGCATCCACATGAGAGCTAACAAACTCATTGATCATTTATATACAGACACAATTTGCAGATTTAAAAGGCACAGGTGTGGGACATGTAATTTTCATTTCTATTTTCACCTTTGTGTGTCACCTTATGTGTCAGTAACAAAGCCAAAAATTCAAGGGTATGTAAACCTGTTGATCAGGGCCGTTTGTGATTTCTGTTAAAATGATGACTTATAAAGGAGCCAAAGAACTATATAATGGCTTCATATGACCGCTATTCTTAATTTTTCTTTTTTTCATGATCTGTCATTTTCAAAATCGGTTCTCCCTCACCACAGCTGGTCTTATACAGATTCATGAAGTGGTTAGAACTCACTTTCTTGGGAAGCGTCAGCCAGTGCAATGGTGACACAACCTTTGTCTACCATATAAATACAGTACATGCACACAGTCTATGCTGTACTTAGCTGGACTAAGCTGAACATCCATAATCAATGCATTTGACTGTAAAACATTTAGTGGCCAAGTGAGGTCTAGAGGTTTAAGCTGATTTTCACCAGAGCAGATATTTTTTATTGCTGTAGAATGGGATTATCACTGACCAACAGTTAATTAAGTACACAATCTTGGTAATCTTTCTCACCTTCCACCTATCAAAAAAGTTTAAAAAAAAAAAAGCTTTGGTTTTCCATTTTTGTTGCAAACATTTCTGTAAAATGTATTGTCTTGTTAAATCTCTTATAAAATCATGGACTGAAGACAGTTTGCTTCTTCAGGAACAGTGCTAGACCTAAATAAATGAAAGAGTGGCTAATATCACAGAAATGTCACATAATGGATAATATAATTGTGATTTTTTTTTTCAGATAGTATGTCGTATATACGAAGAAGAGATGGGAGAAGAAAAAATTTAATCAAAATCCGAATGACTGCATCTAGAAAACATGGCTTCCTTAACCATTTGAGAGATTCTGTTGATGTCTGTTAGGTATAACTGCAGCTCTTGGACAGAGTTGTAAAGCTCTGGTCTCGACTGTTGAGGTCATGTATTGTTAGCCAGATACACTCCTAACGGGGACATCTGGGGACATGGGACTGCTATTTTATGTTCCATTTCCATCCTTGCCTTTCAGGGAGGTTTGTTAAGGGCGAACTCCCGGCTCTCATTTAATTGTCCTTGGCAAACACAATGAAACCAATCACACATTAACATGACTCAATTAACCCCACCTAAAGCTAGATTCATAGTTTCACTTTTCACATATCTCTTGACACGGAGCAAATATTATCAATTTATACATAGCAGTATACTCAAATTACAGCCTTGCTCATTTCAAATGTGTATATCAGAGCCATATTAGCATATTATGCAGTATATATGGAGGAAGAGGAGGAAAGACCATCACGAGAGCTCAGAACCCAGAAGGAAAAAACATCAGGTGAGTAAAGGTTTTGCTATTTCTTTATCACTGTAACTTTGTCTTGTGATATAGTGCAACTTGTTTTATGAAAGACAGAGCAACATAGACCTACATTGCTGTGAGAGAGAACACGCCCTGAATAGTAGTCACAATACGCAATCAATTATTTTACAAAAATCAAATTGAATACAATTTCAGTGCACTAAATATATAAGTACAACCTAGCTTCAATAGTGTATCTTCCTTTCTTGCTTTGGCAGACATAAATGTAACATTGTAGATTGAGGCCATTTTTACAGGTTTCTTAAAGACCAGCTTCAACTGTGGGATGTATAAGGAAACTTGCATTAGTTCATGTACAACCTGCTTCAAGTCCTTCTCACCGTTTCTAAGAGACTCATTT
Source organism: Esox niger (assembly GCA_016801105.1). Classification (NCBI taxonomy): domain Eukaryota; kingdom Metazoa; phylum Chordata; class Actinopteri; order Esociformes; family Esocidae; genus Esox; species Esox niger. Next base: position 6,897 of record JACXGJ010011735.1, on the reverse strand, counting down.
CTGGTCTTTGACTCGGCCATAGAGTGAGCTAGAGGGTCATTCCCTCAATTGTTTTGTATTTTAACCCCAAATTCTACTCAATATTGTCTTATATAATGCAACCAATTATTAGGAGGGCATATTCATGTTTTTTTGAGTTCTTGTTTTGAAACAAAGATCAAATATCCATCTATAAACATCTTGAAAACACAATACCTTTCTAGTGGTGTATATTGTGCACGTTGACTGACATAGAATAACCCAGAAGTCTGTGTCAACAACTAATTGTATATTGTTGAAATGACAGATAAAACATCTAGAATAAAAACAGAAGATGAGATGTGCGTGTCTTTCTCTCCTACTAGTGCTGGCATGTAACCTTGGTAAGTCTTAAACAGTTTGATTAAAACACTTTATTTGTTTGAGACAAGAGCCATGTCATATAAACCATTCTAATATATTGAAGCTCAGTTAATTTTAAGTAATAGTCAGACTAACATCAGCATGACACAGAGTGTGGTTCCCCAGTTCCACCAGGAGAGGGCCTGAAATGCAACTGTCTTGGCAGAACTTGCAGTACCAATGTGCAGACCTGCGATGATGATTTAGATACCTGCGTCTTTGTCCATTATGCAGCCCCAATCTGTAAGTATCTGTTTTACACTTCACTTGCCACTAATCAATAGGAACAACACCAAATACTTGGGAAAATATTATTTGGAGAATCCCAAAAAATTTTTCTGTTCAAGAACAGGTTACCTACCAACAATTAGTAACATTTTAACCAACTATCTAATACCCCTAACCTTAACCCTTATCTTATCCCATATTCTAAACCTAACCACAACCTCAGAAGGCAGTGTCTTATCAACAGATACAATTACTATCAACAAACCTATTTAGCCTGCTAATGGTGTAAAATATGTATCTGTCTTCTACGCAGACATGCTCTTCAAAAGATGCATCAAGAGGTCAGAGTGCAATACTCTGAAACAAAGCAGAGGCGTGACGGTCATCTGTTGCTACACCAACCTATGTAACTGAAACCAGATCTCAGTCTACGATACGGTCCAGTCCTTCCTTGGATGTCTTAAGCTGGACATCCCTAAGAATGCACATTTTAGTGATTTTAATTTTTAATTTTTTACTCGAATCAGATCTGCTTTGGTAGGCTTTTTTGTATATTGTAACTCAAGGATGGCCACTTGTCCCCGACTGGGCTAGCTAGTCTAAAGGAGACAACTGCACCTTTTTCTTTCATTTCCAAAAAAGTCAAAAAGGAAAGTTCTGAATGGGGGACAGAAGGGTTTTAATTAGGAGACTACTGCAAATGGAACGCTTTTGTTCCTCACTCAAATCTTTCCCTTTCAACTTTTTGGGAAAGGAACAAAAAAGCTGAAGTTGAATAACGGTGAGGAGAGTTTTCCCGCATTTCCTGTCTTTCCAACTGCCATGAACTCATCCTGGTCTCCTTCATTTGTCTTGTCTCCAATTGTCACTCTCACCAGGTCCCAATTAGGTCATTTGTATGTGTTTAAATGTTTCTCCTCTGTTCCCCTCATTGGTCAGTCATTGTTCCATGTTACGATGTGTCCGGATGTTCGTGGTGAGCGTCGGTCCGTTGTATTTGCTTTAATTTAATATTATTCTCCAGTGCTCTGTGTTTTCTGTTCCTTTGTGTTTTTGAATCAAGATTGCAACGCCTGCTACCCCTGCCTGCGCCTAGTCCGTTCACAACATCACGGTCGTGACAAGTTGTCAAAAAATGTTCTATTTATTTCTATTCACACTTGGGATTTTATAATAATATTTTGGACAAAAACCTAACTATCCTGCCCAGAGTTGTATTGGGTTCAATAAAAAAAAAATCTTTAACAAAAATGTCTTTCAAATATATGTAGGTGTGTAAAAGGTGTGTAAGACCTATTCCAACACTCAGATATGTTCACCACCAATGGTTCTTCCACTAGCTAGAAACCCAATGAATTATCCAAGCAAATGTTTAGTTTTGTAGCTAATATAAATTACATTTACTGTTTCTGGTTTTAATATATGGTTTAATTGAGCAAAAATGAAAGCAATCCCCTGAAGTGTTTGAGCAAGATGTGTAGATAAGCAGAGAAAAACACTATAGTAATTTTACCTGACACAGCTTTCAGATGTTAGACATTCTATACTTATCGTATGTCAAAATATTATAAGAAAAAAGGCTTTTTGAGTATGATTCATCTTCTGCTACCCACTCATTCATACAATGCCACTGGAAAGTATTCAGACCAATCAATTTAAAGTCCAATCAAGTCCTATATATTAAATGGACGGAGGACGCATCTACGTTCAGTTGGTTGTGAAAAATGGTCTGAAAAATCAGTTTGAATTCTCAATTTGGCTTTTGCCTGTCAGTATGGGACAGTTTATGCCATCAGTCTATACACAATTTCATCGCTTATGAACACTTTCCAAAGGCATTTCAGTCAGTTGTTTTTCTCTGGTTTGTGTTTTAAAAGGGCTCCTAAACTCTGTTGCAATGCAGAATTTCCCAGTGTGGAACAACAGTCACTGTGACAAACATTTGTCTATTGTGTAAACTCTTGCATAATCCTCAAATTAGTCTTCAGATTCAGCTAAAGAAATCTGCTGTTGACCAGGAAATTTGCACTGGGTGAATGTGCTAGTTCAAGTGATGGACATAAGCAAATATATTGCCAAATATCTCCCATTTGTGACTCAGAGATATTTGAGGTTATTAGCATATTAAGTAGTATATAAGGAGGCAGGAAAGATCAGAAAGAGAGCTCAACACCGAAAGAAGAAATCAAGTGAGTAAATGGTTTTGCTGTATATATTTCAGTGTGTATATTTTTGTTTCATGATATTGAGGTACTTGGTAAAATGGCTGGTTGTAGTATTTCTACACAGGTTGATCAGAAGAACAGGTTGGCTACCTACAAAGACTTAGTATTGTGAGGACATTTGCCACCCCTGAATTTTTTTGGGCACATATTTGATTTCTTTATTTAAACAATACTGATGGATAAGGTCATCTTATTCAACACAGACATTTTATGTCTGTGTTTAAAGACACTACACATTTCTTTCGGTGCCAAAGACATTACACAATTCTCTAATGATTTAAAAAAAAACATTTACACACATTGGTGCACCAGAACTAAATCTTAGCAATGTACTGGGAGGATGAAAGTTAGGGGAACTCAAACTGCCAAAGTCTATTTGTCTTTATTTTAAAAATGCAAATGACTGCAATCATCCCATGTTATTTGTTAAATTAAAGATTTAACAAATAAATCTTTGTAAAGATTAAGATTAATTTCTTTTTAAACTGCCAAATATCCATTTGTCCAAAGTTGACAAAAAAATGAACTTATCACTACACTTATCACTACAACTTATCACTACAACTTATCACTACAACTTATCACTACACTTATCACTACAACTTATCACTACAACTTATCACTACAACTTATCACTACAACTTATCACTACAACTTATCACTACTCTGTACACTGCACATGGTGCCTACAGAGAATAATTTGAGCACCTGTATTGTTTACGTGTTGCCAGATAGTGTCCAGAAGAAAAACAAAGGAAAGATGAAAGCTGTTGTTTTTTCTCTCCTCCTACTGTTGGCATGTAGCTTCGGTGAGTCTCAACAATGTCGTCTTTTATCAAATGTTGTTTGTTAGACAATCTGATCGAAGACAGTTAAAGATGTACTCCAGTTACATGATCACCCCAATTGAAAGTACAAAGCTCCTTCAAAAACCACACATCTAAAAATGTGATCTCACCTCATACATGTAACCACCAATCACAATCAAAATGAGGTTTGCAGCAAGTCATTTGCTGATGGGGTTGCACTGCTGTCTCTGTTTTAATTGGCTAGACATAGATGTCACTCTTATTTTGTAAGGTGGTACTTTTTTAGCTGTAAAGAGATGTCAGATGCAGGTGTGCACCTTTAGTAAACCCCTGTTTCAACGTTACAGAGTAAATTATATTCTTTTGTTTCTCCAGGAGAGGCGCTGAAATGCAACAACTGTATTGGCAAAGGCTGCAGAAACACAGTGGAGACCTGCCGTTCTGATCTTAATGCCTGCATCAGTGCCATTTTCTTGCCCCCATCCCGTACGTATCACTTGTCCTTTTCACTTGGCACTAACCAGTCAGCAAAACATCTAATAACGTTAGTAATCAAATCAACTAAACCTGCCGCTAGTGTTTCACCCCGTGCCTCTGTCCTCTCCACAGCTCCATCATTCTTCAGGAGATGCAGCAAGAAGTCAGATTGTCTTCTGCTGGCAGGAACACCAGGCATAAATGCCAACTGCTGCTACACTGATCGGTGCAACTAAAAGAATCATACAGTCAAATCCTGTACTTCCTTTTCTGTACTAAGCTGAACATCCCAAATGAATGCACATTATTGTAACTGAAAAGGTACATAGCCTATACATGTAGGTGCTTTTGCATTTTTCTTCAAAGCTATCTATAGCGACATACTGCATCATTAATCTTTAAGTAGGATGACCACATGGTCTGGATTGTTTGGACCAGTCCCACATTTTGACACTTTGTCCTGCAACCAAATACCAATGTCTCACATTTTATCTTTAGATGATAAGTTGAATAAACACCTGCATTCAAACGTTACCATGTGTCATTTCTGCTACAATGTACATTCTAATGAGACAAAATCACCAAATGTCATTACAGCACTGTCATTATTTTTTAAATATGTCTAATTTCATTAATCAAATTCCGGGTGAACTTGGATTTATGAGTGGACCAAATATCTTGTGCTGGCTGAAAAAGCACATTTGAAAATGTTATTTGATCAAATGAATCTCTACTAACTGGTCGTGTAACTCTCCACACTATGTGAAATATACACAATAAAAGTAATATGACACAAAGGTAAACAGTTTCATGACCATTCCTCAAAATCGTCCTTTTGATCCACAACAGCATGTTTAAATGTAGTAACTTTATGCAATGATCACTTAAAATAGCATTAAAATGGCAATAAAAAGATCTACACATGATGAACATACAATATATTACTGTAGATGGCAGTAATCTGATTGTCTTGGTATTAAACACAACTGCAGCTGTGCCACTACCCAAGTCATAGAAAACTGCCTGAAAAACAACTAGGGGATATTTAGTCTTTCCACCTCATAGGCTATACACTCCAACAAGCTGTGTTGTTGAGAGCTCACATTTCATAAATGTTCATGACAATCTGTCCCAATGTGTGACAGATGACTATATTGATGTTGATCAACGTATGTTGATCTTGTGATATCCGAGAATTAAAATTTTTTAGGTGGGGGAGCAAGATTCAAAGAACTATATTTGGATGTAGAAAGTAAGGAGAGCTCCAAGGGCCCCCCGGCTTCCCTGAGCTCTTGGGTTTTCCAGATCTTTCCAGAACAAACAACAAACTAATCTACAGAGACCTTTGGCCCTCTGACCTTGCCCTTTGACCTCTTAACTACTTCCTTTGTTGTCTAAAGACAGAAAGAGCTCTCTCAGATTGTGAGCCAAAAACAAAGGCAGTTCATTATTTTTGCCATTTATTTTTAGCTTCCTTTCAAACACTGTCAAAAAAATAAAAACATAAATTCATGAACTATGGGTAATGAATTATGAAAACTATTATTGTTATTTTATCATGGATATTCAGTCCTTACATCCATAGTTCAGAATTTTCACTTCTCTAGCCCCATCATGGGTAAGTCTGTGTCTGTACATTTACGTCTAAACTGTATGTTAAGGAAACAACAGGACAAACCTTTTTAATGCGCAACTGAACACCAATGATTTGCTGAAACAGGGCAACTTAATACTAGAAAACTGGAGTCCTTCCCCATATCAGGTGTGTTCGCTGGGTACCACTGTAACCCAACCGAAAATAACCTGTTGTTCAGGTTTAGCAGCAACCTTTGACTGTGTTGCTTGTCTAACTGGATATTAAGTAAGCTTCCTGGTTACAGAGGACATTTCGCAAGACATGGAGCTTTGGCACAAAACAAAGACAATTGTTCCACACTAGAACCTTCCACATGGAGACAGGAATGGTATCTGGGTGGTAACGTGCTTTGTATCACAAGCCTTTTTACAGAGCACGCTGCATTTCAGCCAGTGATGATCAATTCATGAGAAGGCTTACACCTTAAGTGAACTTTAATGTTGTCAAATTAATGTTGCGATAGAGTTTATTGTGAAGACGGCTGAGGATGTTAATGTGTCCTTTGTGATCCACCTCTTCTAGGGGTCATTTAGGAAGAATGACTCTCGCTCTGAGAGTATCACAAAGAACCCTGTTCACAAAGAGCCATGACAACATTCGTACAACCATGGTCATTAGGCCCAAATAATGCCATGAGGTTTCTTATAAAAAATTAAATATCTTATTCGCTTGCAAGGTTCACACTGGTTAGATGGGGCCTACCGTTCTCATATCAGACTGAAATAATAAAGTAACGTAAGTATCCAAGATATGCAGAACTTACATACAAAGAGATGAGAATTGAGAAACATTTCAACAAACCGGTTTCAGCAGACCGGTTAAAAATGTTAAACATGGGCAGAGTATGTTAAAAGCATACCAAATATCTGTAACAGCAAAACATGTTCTCATCGTGCATCCCTACTTTTAATAGTTTGGCATGTCTAAATATCAGTGTCCCAATAAAGTTGGGACACTGCGTCAAATGGAAATAAACAGAATGCAATGGTGTGCAAATCATTCATCCCTATATTTAATTGAACATTTTACAAAGACAACATATCAGATAAAAATGTATATACACTAGCAGAATATATATATATATATATATATATATATATATATATATATATATATATATATATATATATATATATATATA
>JACXGJ010011734.1:0-19228 GCA_016801105.1 Esox niger | reverse complement strand
GTTCTTCCCTCCTTCCACTAACACAGTCTGAGATGGGAGTAAATACCTCAGCACTTCCCTCCTTCCACTAACACAGTCTGAGATGGAAGTAAATACCTCAGCTCTTCCCTCCTTCCACTAACACAGTCTGAGATGGAAGTAAATACCTCAGCTCTTCCCTCATTCCACTAACTCAGTCTGAGATGGAAGTAAATACCTCAGCTCTTCCCTCCTTCCACTAACTCAGTCTGAGATGGAAGTAAATACCTCAGCTCTTCCCTCCTTCCAATAAAGCTGTCTAAGAGGGAAATTGTTGTTAATGAATAACTGTGTCTAATGGATGGACCGGCACTAGTAGGCCAATGTGACCACACACCAACTGTGTTACCTTAAAACTTTGCTCAGCTACTTTTTATAATCAACTGATCAACGGTTGTCTGAAACATCTTTTTTTCAGGGTGCAGCAGGAATGCAGGATCTGAGTGCAGAGTTGGTAAGACCTTTCTGATGCCAAGTTCTATAAACTCAGTGTTTGGTGTACATGCTTAGTGACCCCATAATGTTGTTTTGTTGTTCTACTGTTTAGTGCTCAAATTCCTGCCCACCTGGGACACCTGGTCATCCTGGCCTCCCTGGCATGAAAGTAAGTCTAGGTGAGGGGTCAGGGGTCAGTGACTATCCAATCACTTGGTGTGACAGTTTGATCCCGTTAGTGCAGTCATCCATTACCGTCCCGACGGCGACTTCGGCCTGGCTAATCGTTGGTTTTTCTGTCCTGTTTCGTCTGTTCGTCAGGGACACAAAGGTGTCAAAGGGGAATCGGGAGAGCCAGGGAAACAAGGCCACAAGGTAAGGATTTAGAAATGTCAACTTGAATGCCATTGGAAAAAACAAACCAATAAATATGGGTGAAATTATCTAAATCACCAAGAAAACATGATTGTGATTTTTTTTTGCCTCATTGCATTCAGAATGTTTATAAGTGATGATGCCTGTGAGTGAAGTCTTCCATGACAGTGTCCTAAATCACAGCTTATTCCCTACGTAGTGCACAACTAATGACCACAGACCTACTTGCCCTTGTAGTTGAAAAGCAGACCCTTTTTGGGACACAGGCTGATGATTGATGTAGAATGCCATGCTAACGGGTACTCATTCAGCTCTGTTATCCACATACTGTATGTGGTTCAGTTCTGCACACAGTTAAACATCAGGGGCTGTATCTTAATCGACAGGGTTTTCCCTAAACAAACTTAAGTTTGTTTTTTCCACTCAAACATTTCTGGCTTGATTTGGTCTCACAAAACATTTAGCAACAACTACGACAGGGGTTATTCAACTCTTTCCCTATGAGGTCCTGAGCCTGCTGGTTTTCTGCTCTACCGTGTCATAATTTTTCACCCACTTGGTGTCCAGGTCTGGAACTGGGTTTGATATTTCTTTATGAATAATAATTCACTTTTTTTTTTTTTACTCCTGGGTTATTTTCCTGCTACTGCAAAATGGTTCATATTGATATATGGCATCTGTAGGGGGGGAAGTCCTCCATTCACTGCCTGTCAGTCCACACCTAGTGTCCACTCATTCATCTACTGGAAAGGACTTTATCCTTTCAGCATGTCTTGCACAAGATGTACCTGCATGGTTTTAGCGGGTCTTTTTCAGGTTCTCGGGAATGCTGAGAGGACATTCACAATATTACGGAATGATCAGTGCTGAACTTAATTGAATTGAAGAGCATTTTGTGTATCTCTGACTACGCTATTAAAGTTATGGGAACATTGATTTCCAGTCCATGAGTTTTATTGAGGCCATTTATGGTGTTTTGGAACATTAGTCTAATGATTAGAAAGATTAAAAACATTTAGAACATAATTGTAAGTAAGATCTGTATGAATAAGACCAAAAACTTACGAACATTTTGAAAGGTTCACGTAAGCTTCAGTTAACTTTAAAAATCCATCTTGTAGAGATACAGATATGTATTTCGGTCTTTATATACTGTCGTTCATTTTAATGGTTTCTTCATGATCTATCATGCACTCTTATTTCACTGACGTCTTCATGGTTTGCGGTACAGTTATTCATCATGCTGTTGTCTTCACGTCTCTGTCAGGACACTGGTTTTCATCTTGTCGATGTCTTCATTTCTCTGTCAGGACACTGGTTTTTATCTTCTCGATGTCTTCATTTCTCTGTCAGGACACTGGTTTTCATCTTGTCGATGTCTTCATTTCTCTGTCTGGACACTGGTTTTCATCTTCACGTCTCTGTCAGGCCACTGGTTTTCATCTTACTGATGTCTTCACGTGTCTGTCAGGACACTGGTTTTCATTTCTAAGTCAACCACAGGTTTTCATCTGATGTCTTGTTTCTTCTGTCTTCAGGGTGAGGAGGGTGATCAGGGGCCTATAGGAGACCGTGGTTCCCAGGGCCCAACGGTAGAATCCTCTCATTGACCTCCATTTAAACATAACACACAAAACATTGTCAATGTTGTGACGTAACATGACAGATTGTGGTGATTGTTAGTGACAGTTGGCCACTCTTCCGTCATGTGATTCAGGGTCCTCAGGGAATCAGAGGCTCCACTGGGATGATGGGGCCCAAAGGTGAACTGGTGAGTACATTTTTATGTTAATTTTACTTTAGTCCTGGTTGGTCTTTCCGTCCTTTGTGTCAAGTTGACTCTGTTACCCATAAACCCCGTTTTGTTGTGACAGGGACCCCGAGGACACGATGGCGATCCAGGTTCTCAGGGAGCTGCGGGGGCCACTGTAAGTTCCCGATTCAAGCCTCAGTCCACAGGATAAATTAAGTGGTGTAGTGTTCTTGATAAAATAAGTCATCTCTGTGTTTCTTCTGTGTTGTCAGGGCGACCAAGGCCAGAGGGGCATAATGGGTGAACATGGTCCCAAGGGTGAAGAGGTGTGTATCCGAATGAGAAAAGAGTGTTTTTGCTTAGTGTCTGACCGGTGGTAAGGGACTAAAACTCCACAGACATGTAATGGAACATGTCGATGCCAGCACCATACCTCATTGTAAGGTAGCAAGATGCCTTTTTTTTCTACTGAATATACTCTAAAGTCCGGTTACAAATCAACCGTACCGTTTTCAGGGACAGCAGTGTGTACTCAGGCAGCTGACAGGCAGGTTGCGCTAATACTGCTCGATATTATATTTGATTGGCAGAGCTTTTTCAATCCAATTTATTTATAAAGCCCTTTCTACATCAGCAGTTGTCACAAAGTGCTTTTACAAAACACTCGGCCTGAAACCCCAAGGAGCAAGCAATAACAGTGTTGAAGCACAGAGGCTAGGATAAATTCCTTATGAGGGGACAAAATTTAGGAAGAAACCTAGAGATGAACCAGGCTCGGACGGGTGACCAGTCCTCTTGCGGCTGTGCCTAGTGATGGACGTAAGTCCTGCTTCAGACTTTCTCTGTATATGGTTTTCCACCGCCAACATGGAGGCATATCCATGGTGACGTGGCAGGTGGAAACCATCTCAGGGAAAGATGTTTTTGTGACGCCATTTGAAAATCACCAGTGTCTTGCCATAACCCAAGCATTCCTGAGGCGCCACCGTCCACAGGTGTGAAAAGAGAACGACGCGATTGCCTCCTAATCCTGTCCTCTTGTTATCCAGGGACCTCAAGGTGGAAGAGGAATCACAGGTCTTCCTGGGCCTAAGGGAGAGGGAGTGAGTACCACTGTGTTATTACAACGCTAACTGTCGCCCGGCATCGTGTCCGTTGTGGATTCATCGGGTCATAGACTCCTTAAGGCCGTGGAGCCCTTTACAGGACCACGTTGACACCCGTCATGGAGTAATCTCTGTGGTCCTGTTTTCATGTCTAGGGTTTGCCAGGTGTGGATGGCCGTGAGGGTATTCCTGGAATGCCGGGAGCCAAGGTCTGTATATGCAGTGACTGATTATTATGCATTTTGTGTGGACAGAAGTGAAACACAAATGGCTGTATTCCTGTAAGGCTGATGAGGCCATTAGCAGAAACCTTACGTGTCCAAGATAGCAAGAGATTCCTGCTGGTAGAACTGGGAATCAGCAGGAGCTGTCAGGTCAAGATTATAACAGGAATGCCAACATCTGATCAACCAACCTAATTCTTTCTCCACAGGGTGCGGTTGGCAAGGCTGGGTCTGGGGGAGAAGTGGGGCTTCAGGGACTTCCTGTAAGTGGATCCTTCAACCTCACAGTAACAGGCATTCTGATTGGTTTCAATTCTGTAAACCTCTCTGTCTCTAGCATTTTTTAATTATAATTTTCATCTGACAACCATTCCTTTAGCTTCACTTTTATTTTACAATGTGAGATTTCATGTTTGAAATTAATAAAACAAATATGTGAGGAGGCATTTAAAGTTATTAAGTATTTTACATAATCATTGTTGGTATGGATTATAATTTCTTTGTCAATACCTCCTTTCTAGGGATTACCTGGTTCACCTGGGCCAAAAGGAACTGGTGGTGAGAAGGTACGCATCTTAAAGACATCACAAATCACATACAATGCAACCCTCCCATTGATTCTTCTGTAGACTGCAGGTATCTTGCGGCATCATAAAATCTAATTAGAAAGATAGGAACCCAATGGGAAACCCAATGTCAGTGAACAAAAACATCTGTGCAGACAGAAAAAGGTTCTGTTGGCAGCGTTATGATAATAACCTGCTTTGTGTGTTAATCAAGGACAGAATTTAATATAAATAACTCTCTTTCTGGTTTTCTATTTCAGGGTAGCTCTGGAGAAGCTGGTCTTATTGGAACAATGGGATCTGCTGGTAAAACCGTAAGTCCATATCAAAACGGAAGTCCAAATAGAATCAAAATGTAAAATGTATTTAATGCATCATTCTTTCTGTAAGTGACCGTTCACATGGTTGTGTCTCTGCAGGGAGAGAGAGGAGAGGCAGGAGAACTCGGACCCATTGGACCCATTGGTGGACCAGTGAGTGACCTCTCATTCATTCTAACTCCCAGCATGCAACGCTGTTCCCATGATCCCAACCAGAAAACAACTGATACCATTTCAACCAGATCACGACTGATACCATTACAACCAGATCACGACTGATACCATTACAACCAGATCACGACTGATACCATTACAACCAGATTACGATTGATACCATTACAACCACTTCACGGGTCATATAATTACAATCAGATCACGACTGATACCATTAAAACCAGATCACGACTGATAATGACAACCAGATCAAGACCGATACCATTACAACCAGATCACGACTGATATAATTACAACCAGATCACGACTGATACCATTACAACCAGATCACGACTGATATAATTACAATCAGATCACGACTGATACCATTAAAACCAGATCACGACTGATCTAATTACAACCAGATCACGACTGATCTAATTACAACCAGATCAATTACCGATACCATTACAACCAGATCATGAATTATATAATTACAACCAGATCACGAATGATATAATTACAACCAGATCATAACTAACACCATTCCAGAGTGTTTTTCCTGTCGGGTTTGATGTGAATGACCTTCATTGTGCATATACTATGTACTGTATCAATCATTTTCCTTTGACACATACCTAGGGAGACAGTGGAGAAGCTGGACCAATGGGTCCTCCAGGCAAACCAGGACCCAGGGTGAGTGGTTGATGTTGTTGTTTTTGTCATCTGTTTGATGGATTGTGTTGTGTGTCTTCATTCCAGATGTTTTGAACGAAAACAAATCTCAGAATGGCGTTTCAATCATGTCTAATCCAAACTCAGTGCTTGACTTGGGATAAAATATGTGTAGGAACTAACAAATCGTACATTAGACTATGTTCATCAAAATGTATGTGTTAATACGGCTTGTTCCATTAAAGTAGCCTATCCTGGCTCTTTTGGCTGAAAAAGGAAACGGAATGCTGTTTGCCTAAAATCGGCACACTGCTCTGGACCCAGTCAAGCACTGTCCCAACTAAAGTAGAGCTGAGACCAAAGGCCATGAAATCACACGTCATGGATTTCAACATGTTGTAATAATGGGTGACAGTATGTCTGATTTTACTACACCCTCAACATGTCCCCATTTTCAAGCATTGGTAATAAAGTTGACAACATTTTGAATTCTAATGCTACCACACACACACACACACACACACACACACACACACACACACACACACACACACACACACACACACACACACACACACACACACAGGTACTCATACTAATAGAACCATCACGGTACAGGATAAAAGAGGAAAGTAAAGTTTATAGTGTTTTACATGACTCGTTTTAACTTTAAATAAAATAATTATTTAACATGCCACCACTAAATGGGACCATCAAACCAGTCTATGAGGATGACTTTATACATATTAAAAGGAAAGGTCAGACAATTTGGTGAATTGGCTGTGTTTACACAACAGTTCCCTAGAGAACAGACCAGAGAAGGGTCTCAGGATCTCACCCAGGGCCTATTTTCAAGGTAGGGTGAGATTCAGGACCAAAGCCAGCTGGCTGAAAGAGCAGTCTGTTTCTCTCACATTCCTCCCTCCCAGGAACATGTGGTCAGGGATCAGAGGTACTCACACTGAGGCTAGACACCAACAAAAGCATACAAAGAAACATTACGTCCAGATTTTGGGGAATTCAAATTCTTTCCTGTGCGCTTTCAATCATGATCATGAGCCAGCAGTCTCAGGAACAGGTAATTAACTATGTGATTCTCATGTGAGTCATTGTGTTTGTTATAATGATTGGAGAGTCGGTAGGTATGGTCTCTGAGAGAAAGGACTCCATGCTATACATTGCGGTACTTTTCTCACAAGGTGTTTCAAACCACATCCTGTAGAGTTGTGCACTTTCGGACCTCACTGTTCTCTCTCTGCCATTGTAGGGATCTAAAGGAGATCTTGGCCTCCCTGGTCTTCCTGGACCCCCAGGCGTCCCAGGAGCGAAGGGAGAGAGGGTAAGAACAGAGAACATTCAATTACAGGACATTATACTGAATTAAATATTTTTGTTTGTTTGATTGATCAAATATTTCTTCCTTCCCAACACCGTGATCTCCAATTCGGGTGTAAGGCCTTGCCTCGTTATGGAACTCCCGACGAACGTCCGAAAGATGGACATGTTTTCATTTGCCACCATGGCTCTGTGCGATAACACTTCTTCATTTTGCCTCAGTGGCTAGCTAATATCGTGGCCAAAGTGTTGCCGAATGCAGTGAAAAACATCCCTTTGACCCACTCTGGAGTTGAAACAAACTGACACAGCTGCTGTTATTGTGGCATAGCTTGTCATGGCGGTGTAACTGGTATTGCTGTGACACTGTATGACTTGTCCTGTACATTAACCACCTAACCAATTTTAACTCAGGGTGAAGGTGGCGACATAGGACCTAAGGGGGATCAGGTAAGATAACAGCTTTTAAAGTGTCTGTTGTCGTCTCACAACAATGACATGTTGTCTTCGTGACAACTGCATTATTCACCAGCTGGGTGTGAATGTGACTTGCAATCCCATCTGATCATTTTTCATATCTGTGACAAATTATCAGCCAAATTGTTTTGTGTTTGCTTGCCTTGAAATTGTTTGTTTGCGTAGGGAGAACAAGGTTCTGAGGGAAACTCTGGAGACAAGGGAGATGTTGTGAGTTATATCATTATTCAGACATGTTATCATTACATAGAAACCTTACCTCCTCACACTAACACGTTTTAACTCCACCTGTGCTAACGTACCATGTTATGGACATTTCCATTATAGGGTGATCCTGGAGAAGCTGGACCCAAAGGAGCAGTAAGTTCCAACTAATTTTATACCATATTTTTTACAGTACATTTTCCAAACTAGGGATGCAAACTACATTTGAGACAGGTTACAGGGTTGGGGTGAATTCCATTTAAATTCCGTCCAGTTTGGGTGTACACGGCCAGTTCTATATAACAAAGCATTTTTCTTCAATGCTTTTCAACAAGGAACGTGTGGAATTGGAATAAGTGTTGCTTTCTGAATTGACTGAAGTTGAAATGTTAACCCCTGGTCTGTGTTAGCAGCCATGTTCAGTACTACAAATTCAGCACTGGACCTTCGAACAGTAGACACAACTGACACTGCTAAATGAAGATAATCCATATTCTATCCAACGCAATAGTTGTGTAGAAACTAAGTCATCATTATCAGCATGCATAAAACTGTTAAATATTCATAAGGAGAGGCCTAAAGCTTTGTCCAGGTTATGTAATGGCTTCTTAATAATCTTGTTTTTGAGCTGCTCCCACAACAGCCTATGAAATTATGGGCCCCAAACAAGCAAAACTGAGTGGTTTTCTTAATTGCTTGAGTGCTTCTGTCCAATCGGAATTCTGTTTCACAAAAACACGGCTGGCAAAAGGAGTCTCAAAACATTAAATGCATGACACAAAATCAAAAAGAAATACTCGTAGCAAAAACTTAAAAGCTGTCATCTCATGAAAAGTTATGATCCCTGGTTTAATTTCCCAAAAACGATGACCAGTGCTGAAATAATGACACGCCATCATTTACTCCACCACTGACCTGAATGGAGAGGTCCATTCTATATTTCTATGTTCAGCCCCGCCGGTGTGATGTGTCTCTGAACCAATGGTGTCTCTTTACTCCAGACTGGAAACCCGGGAGAGCCTGGAAACAGAGGGCCGGAGGGCAGCAGGGGACAGCCTGGCATTGAAGGCCCGCCTGGCACCCCCGGACCACGTGGGATGCAAGGAAACAGGGGTGCAACCGGGATTAGGGGATCACAGGGGCCAGCGGTAGGTACCCACTGAGCTATCTCCACCCAGAACCAACCAGAACCAACACTGAGGATCTGCACTGGCTGCCTAAATGACCTGTAGGCCTTCTGCTTCTAATGGAGCTGAGGCTGGTGTCTACCGTGTTCCGGTCTAGGCGGCCAATCCTTAGGAAAGAAAATATATTATGCAGCACTGGCTGACAGAACAGACATGATGTGCATCCTGGTGAACAGTCGTTTATAATGAAATAACATTTGTAACCTTGTAAAAAGGTCCAAAAGTCAAACATTGCATCACACTTACACAGAAATGACATTAGCAACATATTCACAATATCAGTGTTATTTTAACCTAACAGAAACCTGGTAATAAAGTGACCTTGTCCTTCACAATGAAAAACGCTTGCTTACTTCTTGAGACTCACATGCAGAAGACAATTCAAAGATCTGTTCTGTTGGTCTGTATTCCTTTTTGGTGACGCTACGTTAAGGTTATATTACATTGAAAATTATTTTGAAGACAATAGAGGGAACATGTCCGCCTTCACAAATCGGCCGACTGTGCCAGTTTTCAGAAGATAAATTAAAACAAGGAGCTGAATCCAGTGTATCAAAGATGTTCATCAAAAGTTTTTTTGTGTCCTCCAGGGTAAAGAACCAAGCGATCAACACATCCGACAAGTCTGCATGAGAGTTATGCAAGGTAAAACCATGGCAAACAAGGCGTTTTTGCACCTCATTATTTCCGTGTTCTTTAAATCAGTGGAGCCCACGCTACCTTTAAGCGTGAAAACACTTGGTAACCCCACTGTTACACTACAGCCTGTCTGTGTTGGTGACTTCCTGAGACGTCTGAGGGAGGGGAAGGATGAAAGATCTCTAAACCCCAGAAATGCTTTCAAGTGGCAGCCTCTGTTGTTCTGTCTCGTTCTCTATCCCATGTTTTGCAACCCCCACCCACCAACCAACCCACCCACCCCTCTACCACCCACTCACCCACCCCACATCCCATCCCACCCCACCCCACCCCCCGCTTAAGCTCATGACTCTTTTATACCCAATGTGATGAAAAATTTATTTCACCTCCAGTAGACCTGCACTTATTGCTAAGAGTGAAAAAAATCAAAGTCTGTTATAAGAGAATAAAAGAATATCTTACAAAATTCAGTCAAGCGGCCTCTATAGGAATTTTCATTAGGGAAGGGTAAAGTAACACTGTCAAAAGCCTTGTGGAGTTTTGTGTTGAACTCTTGACACCATATATACATACAGCTCCGGAAAAAATTACCAGACCATTACACCTTTTTCTTTCTTTTCCAAAAAAGTCAAAATGGAAGGTTTTGATTGAGGAACAGATAGGTTAAAATGAAGAGACCACTGCAAACAGAAGGCTTCTGTTCCTCACTCAAACGTTCCTTTTCGACTTAAGCGGTGTATTTGCGGTCTACTCCATATATGGAGCCAGGGTGAGGATGAAAAGGGCTGAATGAGAGAAGGGCCTGAAAAACCCGTTTTCTTTTGTGGTCCAACAGAGCAGCTGGCCCAGTTGGCCGCCAGTTTAAGGAGGCCAGAGTCCGGAGCTGCGGGACTTCCTGGCAAGCCCGGCCGCCCCGGTCCACCTGGCCCTCCGGGCGACAGTGGCTTCCCTGGGCAAGCTGGAGCAAGGGGACTTCCTGGCCTCAAAGGACCTCCAGGGCTTCTGGGACTCAAAGGACCCAAAGGTGGGGAGAGGATGTGTTGGGAAGTCGTCTAAAAAAAATCAGCCTGTGCACACAGCACTGTTGTAATGTGTGTGTGTGTGTGTGTGTGTGTGTGTGTGTGTGTGTGTGTGTGTGTGGTGCAGGTGAAATGGGCGATCGAGGAGACAGAGGTCCCACAGTGCGTGGGCCTAAGGGTCAGCCGGGACCACCAGGTCTGCCAGGTGAGTGACATTGCCCTGGACCAATGAGAATAATTCAAATCAAATGCTGCATATCACCTTGCAAATAGTCGCAATAGTCGTTTGTAGTCTGTAAGTCTTTGTAGATGATCGACTGCTGTTCTGCGTTTCTGGATGTTCAGTTTTTCACCTGGGAGGTATAAATGTTCAAGTTATGTTGTAATTTGTTCTCCAAGTTCCTAGAGGTTCTCTTGTTTTCTGAGATTGTATATGTTGTTCTCATGTTGTAGATCAGAGTAGATCTTCTAGGCTGGTTCTTTGAGGTTGTGGTCTTGATCTTGGAAGTTGTTGACGTTGTAGTCTTGTTCCTTGAAGTGGTGGATGTTCAAGCCTTGTCCCTTGAGGTTGTGGGTGTTTTTAGAAGTGTCTGATAAGCTCTGTTTTCTCTGCCCTCAGGGGAGCCAGGGAAGCCTGGCTATGGCCAGGAGGGGCGTGACGGGGAGAGGGGACCTCCAGGCGTTCCTGGCCAGCCTGGGGTACCCGGACCTCCTGGCAATGCAGGCCCGAATGGCTACTGTGACCCCTCATCCTGCAACCTCAGACCAGGGGCTGTGGACACCAGCATCAAAGGCCCAGAGGGAACAAGAAACTAGAACCACCAGTGGAGGCTGGCAACGCTTCAAACCCCAGGACGAGATGTACTGGCTGAAATGGAATGAACGGAACACCATCAAACTCCTTTGATACTGTTTCGTTCATTCCCATTACAGCCACTGCTTTGAGCCGTCCTCCCTTTCACCAGCCTCCACTCCACTCCACCCAGGGAGGGGTAGAGACAGAGACTAAGATGACAGATGGACAGCCCTCACCCAACCAGGGAGCACACAACATTCTCACCGCCTGTTCTATCTGCTGAAGGTTGACTCTGAGGCCTCGGACCACTCAGTGTGACCCAGTCCACAGCCTGTGAGAATGTTCTGTGCTGGTAGCCACATCTCTCTCGGACACAAAGGAGTCTTCCACTTCAAGGAATGCAAAGAAAAAGTATTTTGTTGTCATCATTTTTTACCTGACAGCTTTTTAGTTCTGTGTTCAGGAGTGGGTGCTCTGTTTTCGAAGTTTGGATTGTTTTGAAAGACCAGACGTTCTAGTTTTTGTTCCGCCGTCCATTTGAACGTAGAAGAGCAAAGATACCCCCAGACAAACCATCTGTCCTTATGAACCGTATGGCTATCTCCCTTTCCTTTCCTTGAAGCAGTAACCTAACATGCTGATTTCAATAGCAGCCCCACCCACTTCCCCATCAAATAGTGTGAACGCCCCTCAAATCCAGAGCATAAAACAATGCCAGGAGATCCTTAAGCTTAAGGTGCCTTTTTAAAATGTCGAACATACCGTGTTGTGTACTATGTTAGACTGTTGTACGCCAAAGATAAACCTGCTGAAAAACCCTTAGTGTTATCAGTCTGTACAGGAAGTGACTGCTTCTCTTCGGCCGGCAAGATAGGATGTGAACTAACAACCAAGCCAAACTGACTGACTGACGAACTGACCTGCCATGTATGCTGTAAATCACTGTAAATTGTTTTAAATTGTGGTTAATAATATTTCCTCCAAAAAATAATGACTGAATGTGAGGTTTGTCATTGTTGTAGTGTGCAGCGATTCTGGGCGAATATTTTTAATGTCAGCGGAGTGTTTCCATCAAAGTATTCAGTTCGATATTATGTCACTCATAGGGATTGAATCAACGGTGTGAATCACTCATGTGAATCATTTTCTATGTGTCATATCTTTACAGGTTTGATGGGATGGAGCAGTAAGTTAGTTGTTTCTATTTATTATATGTTGACGATGATGATACTCTTTCAGGATGACATCATAGTTTGTACAAATATCTGAGATATTAAATGAGATTCTGTAGACATTTCAAAATACATTCTGGAATGTTTTTTCCCCTATGAATTTCTTCATGACCAAATAAAGCAATGTAGCGACTGGTTAAAGAAGAAACGTATTTTTAATTATTTTAAACATACAGCTTAAGGATACAGCAGTAGTACTCAGATTAAATTTTACATTTTTATTCAATATATTAATAATTATTCAAAATACTTAAAACGTCTCAGAAAACCTAACCTTTGATTAAATAAAACCTATGATAAATGCTCATAGATAGCACTGGAAAAACATTTATTGACATAAATTGTATATAATCTGGTGTTCAAAACAGTTTCACATAAATAGGTGACAATTTACTTCAAGAAACTGATCATGCATTCAAATATTCAGTCCACTCTAAATTAAAAAAAATACATGACAATATCACTTAAATCACAAATTTTGTTTTTCTTTATCCCTATTTTAACTATGCAAAAGACAAAGAAAACAAATATTGTATATTCCTTTTGAACATTCTCTTCAGTACGTTGTTGTACAGTATTATATTCACATTTAAATAGCAGTTCACCAATATGTAATCCGAGTACATCACTATGAGTAAATAAAAGAGGACATGTAAGACATTGCATCACTTTGAGTAAATAAAACAGGACATGTAAGACATTGTTAGTGAACATATTTAAGGCAGTTAACATTATGATCAATTAGTAAAAGGAACAGAGCTTTACAGAAAGTTGTTAAATAAAAAGAATTGTTGGAAAATAGCCCAATTTATACTGTACACATTACACTGTACATAATCAATGCATTCTAAAATCTCTGATATATTGTATATTTCTGGTCAAAGATTGGTTTATAACTTAGGTATAGGTATTTAAAGAGACAAAAACCTACAAGCTTTAAAATGACTCACCATTCTAAACTGTAGACATATTGTAATGCCTTTTGTAGAAAACGTTTATAGCTGTTACATTTAGCACTTTAGTCTTGAGGTACATTTTAACTGCTACTCTGAAGTAGTTGGGGCATGGTACGACAATGACAAATATGTGTACAGTATAGCTTATTGTTAAACAAAACATAAGCCTCGAATGAGGTAGATCATCAACTGAACATAACTGGTATCACACACACACACACACACATATAACAAAGCACATCAATGATCATGAGATAAAACACGCTGACAATGATAAAAGTCTAAAATCACAAAGGAATTCACTGTCGAACGACTAGATAAGAACGATAGAACAACACAGAATCATTCACAATGGCAGATTAACAATGAAGAACTGTCGATTTGGTTGAACATCCTCTATGGAAAGCTATCTTAATAATGCTGTGTGGTAGTTATGCAATGTGTTTACATTAAAGAAGATACACTCCCTGATTAGATTTCTAATGTGGACACAAGGGTAGCACAGGTGTGTTGAGTCTGTCAAACGGAACATTTTGCTACTTAAACAAGAGTTTCTAATGGGAAATGGGGACAAAACACTTTCTCACAGGAACCCAACAGAATAAATACACTTTCGGGTTCAGAAAAGTAAAATGAAATTCCTCTCATTAATAGCATTTTAGTTTACTTCCTGAAAGAAACCGGAGTGACAAGGAATTAAGCCCAACCACTGTAGGTAGGTCTGTTTTCAAAGAAAAACAGCAGCCATGGCAACTCAGGGCTCTTAATGTGGACACATTCTTCCCACTCACTCAGAGAATGTATGTACAAATTGCAAAGGACAACACGGAATAAGGCTGCAAAAAAGCTAAACAAAACTCTACAGAGCATCAGACAATGAAGGTAACCTTGAAACTCATATCTTTTTGGAACATACTTTTCCACCTAACAACGGACGTGTATTTACGGTAGATGCTTTCTTATGTGCTGATTACCACTTCAGTACGCAGGCAATCACAATTGTACGTTACAAGAGCAAAAACAACATTCCTGACCGTGAGCCCACTCTCCGTCAATGGACAAAGAAAATGACAGATAATGGGCTGAGTCAATGACATAATGGTTTCATATCGGTAAACGGCAACAAGAGTTTCCCCTGAAAATATCCTATAAATACGACTAGCCTGGATTCAACGCCGGTGAAACACACATCAGTTGACTTGGCAACGGAACAGGCTGTTAACTGTACAGAAGCCGCTTCGTTTTCAACCATCACCTCTGAAACAACTTCACCTCCCGAAAAACTGACACCCCATCATGTTTTGATGGTGGAGTCAGCAGTGTTGAGAGAGGAAGCATCGGCTTGGATCCCAGGCTCATAGACTAACCCCATTAAGCCTCTACATTCACTGTAGACCAAAATCATCCAAGGACGGCTGATGGGATTTGTAGTCACATAAAACACGCCATAATGACAAAAAGAATTCTCTGCCGATTGCTAATACCTGATTAAATAAAATGGCAATGAACACATCAAACAATCAGCAATCAGCAATACCACTAGATGGCCCTATCAACTCACAAATGAAGTAAGGGGACAGAAATTAGATGTCATCCTTTCTCTGTCACGGGTTATTTACACCCAGGCAGTCCAATTCTGATCCTTTTTTTACCATAGTTGGGCAAAAGACAGAATTGGCTCCCAGTATAAAGTCAGCCTTTGTTGCTTAATCTGCGTAGTATCATTTGGCCTCTTAAAAAAAGAACAAGCAGTAAACGTTTTCAACATGAAGTTAGTGTAACCTTGAAATGACTAAAGTCAAACGTTTAGATATTCCGTTACTTATTGCAATAAAATTAGTTTAGCCATACACACACACACACACACACACACACAGACACACAGACACACACACACACACACACACACACACACACACACACACACAATGACCCACAAACTAGTTTATGCTCTGAAATATCAAGACAAATCTTCAACTTAAAACCTTTGCGAGAGTGTTAAGGTAGGGTCATTTGGTACCAGACATTTGAAGAAAAAGGAAAGCTACAGGACACCACGCCAACTGATAAAATAAAGCAAAAGAGAGATTTTACACAACCCAAAACGTCAGCCCCACCCCTACACCAATATCAGACTTTAATCACAGTCGCAAGAGAATGGAAGGAAAGAGGAAAAAAAGCTATTTCTCTGAAGTCCAAAGCTTTGAGTCTTCAGCTCTGAATGCGTACCAAATCGTGCCCTACTGATTGCGGTGCTACAATCATTATTTTGCCATGACAGAGTCCTGGTCAAAACTAGTGCACTTGCTAAATAATGAGACTGCCAGTTAGGATGTAGACGATGCGTGCTTGTTGACGGAAAGCTGAAAATCTGTAGCGGTCTACTCAATACTTTAATTAGAAACGCATCCAGAATGACAATGTTTCAACACTTATTTTTGTTTTTGAATGAATGCCTCAATGTTTTTAAGGGTACAGATCAGAAAAAACGAAGTTACTGAATGGCACTTTTTTATCCACTTAATATATTTGGTCACTAACATGACGTCAGTCCGTTTTGTACAGTGACAAACACAGAAATACGTGGTCCAGGGTTACTGCGCTAGAACTGAAAACGGAACTGCTAAGTAGATTGAATTGCGTCGTGAGTGACTGGGAGAGCACTCTGATAACTATTGATATCTGTAGATAAAGACTAAAAAGCCATCTGATGAATTTCCTTTACTCTCAGGTTCCAATCTTCCATCAGACAAGCTACAAATAAATGCTAAACAAAAATCCAGTCTGAAGACACAAACTGAATAAACTACACCTATGTACTGACTGACAGAGGTGCACGGACAAAGAGCTGAGGACTTTCAAAGAATCCTTCTAAAATTCAAAGAAGTCTTTCATGAAACAAAGAGTTCAAGTACAGTTCGGGTAGAAGGAACCACTCGAGAAAACAAAGATCAATTCTGAAGTATAATATTGCAATGTCACCAAAAATGCTTATTTCTCTTATTAAGGCGGCCGAATCTTAATGTACACATAGCACCAATGCATACTGCTGTACGTACACTCCTGACAGACGAATTAACTGTGTACTCCCAAGTAAACAATGTGATCTTACTCATGACATGAAACAAGCATTATAAGAAGACATTCCATTATTCTTAAGTAATATGTCATAACAGATGAGACATAATCTTGTCTATCTAGGTTACATACAGCTAATGCCGTCAGGTGGCACGCTAGTATCTCCACATCTATGTAACATGGTTACATTTCCCTCTTCATGACGTCCTCTGGCCCTGCTGGTAGGGACTGGCGTGTAACCGCTATGTTTTGGTTTAGATTGTCCTGTGCTTCGCCGTGGTGTGAGTCACTTTGGATCTCTGTGTCTACTAAATGTATTGTTGCTATATCCTATCAACACCATGTTGCCATGAGGACAGGGCTGTAGCAACATCTCTAGTCCTGACTGGTTCTTTAGGAGCCGTTGGACTGCAAACTTGTCATCAACCGCTATATTTCACACAGCATCTGTCCCAGGTCTGCCCAATTTGAAGACCCTACAACAAAGAAAGGAACTTTGCCCAGCTCAATGCCAGCCATATTCACGACTCTGCAATAAATTAACAATAAAGGATTCCAAGCTAACCATGTGAATGGCGTAAGCATACACTGAAATCTACACACAAACTGTACATGGAAGAAAATAAAGCTTCACCTATGTTTTTATTTATGAAACACATTCAGTTTGCATAAAGTTGGTATTTCAATCTTTGTTTCAGATTGTGCAATGGTGGCTGTGTTGCCATGGCAACAGCCAGTGGGTCATTACCTGTTGAGGTGGTGTTTCCTGAACAAGGGCTGTTGGGACAAAAACCCATGAGACCACAGGATTACTGGTAGAACCCACGTTGGGGTTACCTCGGGATTACCCGGACTGGGCCGAAATTGAATTGGTTGTGGAGGGACCACAAAGAGATCAGGTAATATCGGACCCTGGAATCTCACTGCACTGGCTAGCTACTCAATGTGTCCGTTATGAGAGAGCTCAAGTTGAGGTGTTTAGTATGCTTTGTAAAAGCTATGCAGGGGTGTTGAGAAACACCCGAGGGAACAGGAAGTGAGCTCTCCAATACGGAGGTACGAAGGACAGTAAACCATAATGTAACGCCTGCCTACCTCTACAATGTATGTAATAATTACCAGACTCCCACACTGGTTTTAAGGCCATCTCAGTGTACAGTGGGACCCAGAGGCAGATTGCCGACCAGTATTCTGTCTTGATATTGCCTATGGCCATGCCTTGTAATTAGAATATCATGCAATACATCTGTCCGGTCTGATGTCGAAATACAGAATTGTTTGTATTATTGGAACTTGCGAAATTCATGAATAAAAGTCTAGTAATGGTTTGCAATAAAAGGAATTCATCATGCACCTAGATTGAATTCTGTAACTAGCATTGTTGTAATAAAAGTCAAATACATATTTCCCTTTCAGTCATAAATATACTGTATTATATACATACATATATACATATACACATATATATATATATATATATATATACATATATATATATACATACATATATACATACATATACATACATACATACACACACACACACATACATATACATATATATATATATATATATATATATATAAAATATATATTAAATATACAGTGTACTCATACATATATTTAATGTAAGATGAACCTCACTTTGGTATGAACAAAGAGTTCCATGCGCACTTTTCAGATTGACTGCTTGTCAACTCATAATTAAAATATCTGAACGTGACTGAACGTGTGCATAGCTTTCCCCAACAAACAAGCATCATGAAATCATTAAGAGACCCTCCCCTCGACAGTATTAGAGAGAAACGGCTTATTTTTACGGTCTCAAAAGACTGAATGTGAAATAATATGGAATGCATCAGGTCACAGCATGGATTGAGAGAAAACAAGAAATAAATTAAACAACACTTCAGATCATCATAGCCACAATTATTATAATGGTTCGGGTCACATTTCAAATGAACCATCAACGTAGAGCAACAAAATAATCTAATTTCACTGCTTCTCCGGTAATGGAAAAAACCCAACAGGCAGTTGTGAGGGCTCTGGGGAAATTCTCCCCCAGGTAAATGTTTAGGATCCGTTTTCCCTCCACCAACATCGTTAACTATCACAAAACCGATCCACTGTACCGGAGTCAGCTTGCCACTGTCGAAGCGTTGTGATGGAAACAGTATGTACCTCTATGGTTTCCTTTGTAAAGCAACAACAAAGGATGAGCTGTTGTAACAAACTACCAGGACCGTACTGTCCTTTGGATATGAACTATCAGGACCGTACTGTCCCTCAGATATGAACTACCAGGACCGCACTGTCCCTCGGAAATGAACTACCAGGACCGTACTGTCCCTCGGATATGAACTACTAGGACCGTACTGTCCCTCAGATATGAATGACCAGGACCGCACTGTCCCTCGGAAATGAACTACCATGACCGTACTGTCTGTTGGACATGAACTACCAGGACCGTACTGACCCTCAGATATGAACTACCAGGACTGTACTGTCCCTCGGATATGAACTACCAGGACTGTACTGTCCCTCGGATATGAACTACCAGGACTGTACTGTCCCTCGGATATGAACTACCAGGACTGTACTGTCCCTCGGATATGAACTACCAGGACTGTACTGTCCCTCGGATATGAACTACCAGGACTGTACTGTCCCTCGGATATGA
>JACXGJ010011733.1:0-19305 GCA_016801105.1 Esox niger | reverse complement strand
GGGTGGTGTGTCTGGCTGGATGGTGTGTCTGGCTGGGTGGTGTGTCTGGCAGGGTGGTGTAGCTGACAGGGTGGTGTGTCTGGATGGTGTGTCTGGATGGTGTGTCAGACAGGGTGGTGTGTCTGGCTGGATGGTGTGTCTGACAGGATGGTGTGTCTGGCAGGGTTGTGTGTCTGGCAGGGTGGTGTGTCTGGCTGGATGGTGTGTCTGGCAGGGTGGTGTGTCTGGCAGGGTGGTGTGTCTGGCAGGGTGGTGTGTCTGGCAGGGTGGTGTGTCTGGCTGGGTGGTGTGTCTGGCTGGGTGGTGTGTCTGGCTGGGTGGTGTGTCTGGCTGGGTGGTGTGTCTGGCAGGGTGGTGTGTCTGGCAGGGTGGTGTGTCTGGCAGGGTGGTGTGTCTGGCAGGGTGGTGTGTCTGGCAGGGTGGTGTGTCTGGCTGGATGGTGTGTCTGGCAGGGTGGTGTAGCTGACTGGGTGGTGTGTCTGGCTGGGTGGTGTGTCTGGATGGTGCCTGACATTTCACCTGTCTGACTCCCTGAGTTGTAACTCATATTGTTCTCCTGACATTGTTTGCTTGGTAAAGCTCCAAGCTGGACTGTTTGAAGTCGTTAATGGATTCTGTGGCTTGTGGCAGTTGGAAGAGGATGCTGTAAATGGTTTTGAATTTGGGTATGATGTACGAGGGATTTTAGGGTCAACATTCTCCATGACTGATTCCATGAAGTCGATAATGTTCACCCCCCCAATACGGGAAACTACAGTGCACTTAAGTAATGTAACTGTTTTGAGTGTATTCCCTTCAGGCATTTCACAGGAACGTGTTGGAGAGTGTCACATGTCCTCTCCTAAAGTGTCAAACCCCAGCTGAAGTGGCCTCAGGGACACAGTTTGAAGTTTGTTTAAATTAAAATGTAACTATTTTAGCTCAGCGGTTTACGGTAGTGAGTGCATACGCTGTTCTGTATAATTCCTCAAGTGCCTTGAATCCCTTGGGAGAATGACTGTTTAAATTCCCTACGGAACGTTCTAGTGTCTTGAATTGACTTTTTGGGATTCTGTGTGGGAAGTGCAAAACATTTTGAGTTCCTTTGTTTCCTTAACTTCACCTTGAGTTGTTACCAAGAAAAGCACTCCATCCCCACCCCTCATGTTAATCCAGTGTCTGAGCAAAAACCCCTAAGACAAAACACTATAGAAACATAAATAAAACAATCCCAATACAGCCCAGTTGGTTGGATGCCAGATACATCCTGTGAGAAAACGTTGTCTTCTTGTGTGTGTCTGTGTGTTTTTTGTGTGTTGTATGGGTTGCCTGTGTATGTATTTAATGCAAACCATTGAGTATGACTTGGCTACATACAGAAACGTTCCAAGTGTCCTGGAGTGAGTGAAATGACAGTAGAATACACATACACAAACACATTACCTTCTTAGCAGCCATAACAAAACAGCCACATGAATGATGATGTTCTTCTCTCCGTCTGCAAATATTCTTGTATCATCTGTCACTCCCCCCCTCCCCCTCTAATCTGTCAGGCCCCATTCACTTTCACTTCGTCACTCCATCTCACCCACCAGAGAGATAAAGACAGAGGATTGGAGAGAAATAAAGAAATAGAATAAGAAAAAGAGAGGTACATGGAGGGAGGAGAAAGAGGGAAAAGGAGATAGGCAGATACACAAACTGATTCAAAGGGAATGGGAAACATTTGTTGTGGAAAATGTTAACGCTTGAGGTAACAATTTGCAAAAGCAAACAAAACTATCAAAGACTCTTAAGTAAACTTTTATCAAAAGGAATAAAGATATTTGAAATGTTATTCAATTAATTGTTGTGTGGTGTTGTAATAATATGCAAAAAGTTATGATTTGCAGGAGGAAAAACTAATATTATGCTTACATTGATTCTTGTGGTTCACTGGTGGCCCAAATCTTCCCAAACGTTGCTTCTGTGATGGTACATTAGGCAGTATTTTGTCTAAGAGATATGGAAATGGATCAATGTTGGATTTGTTTTCGTGAATTCTCTGGGAAATATCGGTCTGTTTTTGTTGGGTCAGTTACAGAGCTCACATATTCTGGCATTCTGTAATCTTTGTTTAGGGCATGATAGCATTCTAATTTGCTCTGTTTTAGTTGATCCTTTCCAATGTCATGGTTATTTTTCTCCCCTCTCACTTGAATTTAGCAGTGATATAAACAAGGTCTTTTCTCTGTCTCTCCCAGTCCAGGGTGGTGGCCTGCATGACAGCCATTCTGAGTCAGATGGATGACAGACACTACACACTTTACCTGGAGACCTTTTCAGGCACCAGAGACCTTGTGGTGAGACATGACACACATAGTCATACTGTCGTATTCACACACACACACACACACACACACACACACACTAACACACTCATAAACTGTACATTGTGTTGCAGGACTTTCTGATGGAGACGTTCATGATGTTCATGGATCTCATAGGGAAGCATGTCTATCCCTCCGACTGGATGGCCATGATCATGGTGCAGAACAGGTACCACACACACACACACACACACACACACACACACATACAAAGAACATTTCTGATTGGATGTTGTTTCATTAGCAGCCATCATGGTGATGGTTTGAGTCTTTTTCTGATGTGATTATTGTCCAGAACAGATACTGTACTCAGTGACAGGAAACAGTTATTGTTAAGTAGCAGCTGAAGACACACCCGAGAAAACAGAATCATCTGCAAGCAGATGGCTAATTAATTACAAACAAAAAATGTGAAAAGAGAGTTCCAGTACACAAATTGAAAACTAGTTTTGCATTACATGTTCTTGTTCAAATCACCAGGCCTCTACAGTAGACCCAGAGGGCTCTCTGTCTTTCCTGGCCTTGTTCGTGCAGTCAACTAGCAGTCGGTCAATGATAAAACAATGATGAAAAGACCCAATTAGATACTAGCTTTCAATGTTTCTAGAATACAACATAATAACAACTGGTGATGCTGGGACAATCAACCTCTTTACTTAAATACCCTGACATCCTATGATGTCACATTTGGCCCATAGTGAGCAGATGTCCTGGTGAGGTTTTTGTTATGGATGTGTACCTAGCTTCTTAAGGACTGGTCATGTCCCAGGGCCATAAGGGATTGATTCCTCAATCATGATGGACATGACCAACACAACAGGACACTGGCCCTGGGAAACAGACAGAATGAAAAACATTTGACAGTACAAGAGACAGAAAGAGAGAGGAGACAGATGGAGAAACAGAAAGAGGAGACAGAAGGAGAAATAAATAGAGGGGTGAAAAGCTCAGAGACAAAAATATATAGAGGCCATTGATATCTAAAGAAACGGGTGGGGGGAACGAACAGTAAAAAGCTGAGGAGAAAGAAGGAACAGAGATGAGAAAGTGGACATGACAGGGGGAGAGAAGGAACGGGGAAAATACAGAGAAAAAGAGAGAGGGAGAAAGGTATTAACAGAGTGAGAGAGAGATAAGGAGAAGTGGATACTTGGGTCAGGACTTGGATGAAAAGAGAGCGTATCCTAAAGAATGAAGATAGAGAGGTAGACAGAGGGATCAATCAGGTGTCTTACAGGGTCAGAAAGACAGATTGCGGTTAAAACAGAGCGATATGGGGGAAAAAGCTGACCAGGAATGTTTTACTTTACTTTTGAAACTTCAAAAATCCTGATAAATATAGTTTACTTTCAAAGCTTCTTTACATTCCAATGATATTTTGTAATCATCATGTATTATTTGACAAGTACTTCATAAGTATTCATATGCAGATCTGATCCTTGAATGGATGCTGGGTAAATATTGAATTGGCATCATTAACATTCAATTGTAGTGTTTGTAACAGGTCCTATATAGATATCAGACGGCATGAGTACAGACACCGTGTGAATATTGAGATCACATCATCTCAACATAAGCAGTGATACCGAAGTGAACGGGAATGTCATTACATACTTAATGTTCTGTCTATCTACCAGGGTGTTTCTCAGGGCAATTAATATCTACGCTGACACCATGAACCTCAAGTTCCTCAACAACAATGACTTTGAAGTGCAGGTCAGTACTTGTGTGTGTGGGTGTGAGGGGGGCGTGTATGTGTGTTGGTCAGTATGTTTACTACTATATCTGGGTTATTTAATCTCATCTCATACTCCCCTTCTACCATGAATCCCTAGACATTTTCTTCATTTTTCTTCCCCTTCCTCCCTTTCTGTCTCTCTCTGTAGTTGTGGAATAATTACTTCCATTTGGCCGTTGCATTCATTACCCAAGAGTCATTGCAGCTTCAGCACTTCTCTCCAACCAAGAGGAACAAGATCCTGACAAAGTAAATTAAACTATTTCTCTTTTTATTGTCGTCTACCAACATGAACAATGCCATAACATTTTTTAAATCAATACAGATATGTTCTGTTTGTTCGAAATGAATGCTGATTTATTTTTCTCTTCAGATATGGAGACATGAGGAGACTCATTGGTTTCGCCATACGAGACATGTGGTACAAACTGGGTAATGTGCATGTGTGTGTCTTGATGTGTGTGTATTGAGTGCAGGAAAAATGTGGAAGATGTAGATTCTGGGTCACTGCTGTGTGTGTGTGTTTTAAGCGTAACCCCCTGATCTGGAAAGCAACCAATAGCCTGGACTCTAGGGTCTAGGGCAAAGGGGAAATGATGCTGGTCTAAATAAACGTTCAATATAAATCGCTGCCTAACGAGGAAGATATTGAATAAAGGTTATGACAGACCATTTGGCTGAAAGATTTCTATTTCAAGAAACATGTTCAAAACAGTGTTGCCCAATATAAGTAAGCTATTTGGGAAGCCATAACATACATGTAAACAAACTGTCGCCAAGTGGAAAGCAGTTTGTTTTCAGTGTACAGTGGAAAGGCACCACTGGGGTTTACAGGATCCCTATGCATTTAGAGCCAAGCTTCTAATCTCTGTTGGCCTAGTGGCTGAAACGTTTGTCATATCATCTCATATCAGAACACAACCTGTCAGGAGGTTTGCATCTGAATGTCAGTCACTTCATGGGGTTCTTGATGGATACTTGCACATTTCACCGCTTAAATTACTCCAGTGTCCAGACAACCCACCCCTGTGAACCTGTTTATTGATGACTGGACGTGGACGGGAAAAATAGAAGGACATGCTATGGCTAGTTGGTCAGAAGGCCAACGATATTACTGTTTTTCTTCTGCCTAGATAAGAGACAGTAGTGTTCTGCTGAGCCACAATGCAGTTAGGACTGCAGCACCACTTCCCATTTTCCAGGAAATTCACAAATATTCTTTCAATACCGTTTCACACTGGTTCATTTGCCTGTGGCGTTCTTGGCCTTTCATTGCTTGTCATGCAATTTATCTTCTGTATACGGTGTACCATCTCCCATTTCTGCATCTCAACTTGTTAGATTTTTGTCACCCGTGTATATTTTGTGTTTGGGTTTTTGTGAGGTAGAAGTTCATCTGCATGGTATTTTTTTGTATGTGATCTGTTAGGTGATTACATTCTATTCAGACATTGTTGTAGGCAGAATTCTCATCACCAAAACATGCCAGTGCTCAACCCGACCTTCAACTCGTTTGGATCAAAGGATGAGCCCCAGTGGTCCAGCCCAGTTTTAACCCTGAGGGTGTTCGTGTGTGTGTGTGTGTGTGTGTGTGTGTGTGCATCTAGGTGGGAATAAGATCTGTTTCATTCCTGGGATGGTGGGTCCGATCCTGGAGATGACTTTGATTCCAGAGGAGGAACTTCGACGGGCCACCATCCCTATCTTCTTCGACATGATGCTGTGTGAACACAAACACTCCACACACTTCCACAAGGTGTGACATACACACTCACACGGAGGCTAAGACACCAACATACACACCCAGACAATGACAGTCATAAACACAGAGACTAATGCATACTCACACCTGCAGCTGCCTGACGATTCACCCGCAATATTATTCCAGTGCTGTTGCACACATGAGAACACTCAGTCTGAACGTGCCTACCTTACACATTCTTTGTAGACATAAAATACATGGAGTTGTACAAAACAAATTGATCAGCAATTGGACTGGCTCAAAGAAATCTAACCAATCAGAGTATTGAAGTTAGTGAAATCCTCATGTTAGCTGTCTCTGACCCAAAACGTCTGTTTCTGGGAACGAATGTGTTCCAAACATCGTAAGGCAGAGAGGTACTGCAGTATGTGCTGGTGGAGAAACATCCTTATTGCCTGAAGGATCATGGGTAGCCAGGGTTAGGGGGGTCATCCCCCACTACACACAATGTCAACCTGGTAACATACTTCTTCTACACGCAAGGTCAACCTAGTGACACACGCCCACTGTACACAATGTCAACCTGATGAAGCTCCCACTACACACAATGTCAACCTGATGAAGCTCCCACTACACACAATGTCAACCTGATGACACATTCCCACTACACACATGGCAACCTGGTGACACACTCCCACTACACACAATGTCAACCTGATGACATACTCCCACTGTACACAATGTCAACCTGATGACACACTCCCACTGTACACAATGTCAACCTATTGACACACTCCCACTGTACACAATGTCAACCTGATGACACACTCCCACTGTACACAATGTCAACATGATTACACACTCCCTCTGTACACAGTGTCAAACAGATGTGAAACGAATTACTTTACTGGACCTCTGTTGGGTGTGTGTACATGTGTGTGCATGTCTTTTTGTGTGTTTAGTTTGAGAATGAGATCATCTTGAAGCTGGATCATGAAGTGGAAGGAGGAGGAGGAGATGAGAGATACATGGAGCTCCTGGAAAACATGTCAGTCCCCACATTTACATCCTAAAGGCCTCTGTCATCTACCAGTCCACCAATCAATCAACTTACACAACATTATTAACTTGTGTGTGTGTGTGTGTGTGTGTCAGTCTTTTGGAATGTGCTACAGAGTATCCCTTCATGAAGCCCGAAGTCGAGCACTTTGTTACATTGGTGAAAGGACTTCTGGTGCGTCTCCTTGACTACCGCACAGTGATGAGCGACGACAGCCGCAACAACCGCATGAGCTGCACCGTCAATCTTCTGGTAAGTCCCGCCTTCTACAGGAAGAAGCACGGTGGACGGAATTGTTCATCTTTTATCATCATTTCTAAGTTGGCAGCAATTTACATGCCATGCCAAACAACTGGTCGGCCATAATACTGTAGTAAACATGTCCATAGCAGCCACTGCCTGAAATCCAATTCATTACGACCACCTACTAGAACTTCCAGTGACAGCATGTCAGAGGGACAGTCGGCTAGAATTGAATATCATAGATTAACAACAGGCGAGACCAGTCTCCAAGGCAGGGGGATCGTTGTGGTGGAATGATGCTGGCTTTGAGGCAGTCACACAGTGATTGTCTGTCACACTGTGGAGCAGGGTTATCCAGCGCCTCTCTCTTTCACAACTCACAATTTGTGAGGCAAAACATGTTGACGTCAGGTGAACTCGCATCGCTATGCAATAAGCGTATGCAAGTTGAATAGTCTTACGTCAGACTAGCGAAGAGTAGCATGCTACAGGAGGCACGCGGGTCTGCGAGACGCACCTGGATGAATATAACCAGCATGCCAGCTGCACAAATCATCAGCTTATGGTTCTGCCTGTAAATGATTTATGATATTTCTTTACAGTTGAATAATTTTAATAATTCTTCAAACATCGGTCAGACTCAGGGATTATTGGAGTGTGTTTAAGGTGTGTGTTTTGCCTTGAGTGTTTTTCTCTCCGGGCGAGCACTGGACAAGAGCCATAGTGTGTGTGTGTGTGTGTGTGTGTGTGGGTGTGTGTGTGTGTGCTGGTGATTAGACAGGTTTACTATGGGTTGTCACACTCGTCTGCTCTCTAAAGACGTCATTAAACTTAATTAAAACAGGAAATTTGTGTCCCACACTGACAAACACACAAACATACACACACACACACACACACACACACACACACATGCACACATGCACACGTCCCCTGTGAATACACAGGCCAAACACACATCCCCCACCACAAACACATGCGTTGATAAGCAAACACTCACATTTCTCTCTGTTGTTTTGCAGAATTTCTACAAGGACATCAATCGTGAGGGAATGTACATCAGGTGAACCTTATGCAACAATAACATATGGTTGTTTGAATAGTAAATGTGTTTCATAACTATAGCTGCACCAGCACTAGAGAGTACAGGGTTTCTGAATGTGTGATTAACCGTGCTGTGGGATTGGGCTGGGTTCTGTGTGCTGGTTTGACTGTGAGCTCCAGAATATGACCTTGTATGTATTTGTGTGTGTGTGTGTGTGTGTGTGTGTGTGTGTGTGGGTGTGTTTCTGTGGGTGTGAGTGTGTATAATCTGACAAGGGATTATTTGAGTTCTGGTGAATTAATGTCAAAATCCAGAGGATCAGGCTCTCAACTCACAGCAACATGTGAACTCATTTTAGGAGAGCAAGCGATGGGGAAGGGAGAAAGAAATGAATGGATAGAAAGAAACACAAGGAGACAGAAAGAGAGACAAAAATATAGATTAACTGAGAGTGGGATGGAGGAAAGGAAGTGCAACTTTGAGTAGGATGGAGTAGGAGTGTAGGAGGGTGAAGGAAAGAGAAAGTTGAGAAGTGAGACAGTAAGGGGACAGAGGTTAGTCAAACAAGAGATGATCAGAGAAAGAGGAGAATATATTTTGAAAAGCAAGATGTATGGGGAAAATGTGCTAGAAATACACTCAGTATTACATTTTCTGAAACCTGGAAACCAAGGATGTTGTTTAAACTAAAATCCAACATTTGACAGAATCCACAAAAAAATGAATGAATGTTCTACCGAGAATGAGTGAAAGGGATAGAAAATAGGTTAGGGAAAAAACAGAGATATAAACAGAAAGAAGAAAAGCAAAGGAGGGGAAAGGAAATAAATACCACAGAAAGAGTGGTATTACAACTCAGATTTCTATAAAAGAGTGGTAACTGAAAAGTGAGTGGAGGGGAGTGAGAGTCAAACAGTAGGGAGTCCATCTGTGTAGCCGGTCAAACAGACTGATGTGTTCTGGCCCTTCAGGTGCATCAAACCTCCATGTGTTCTGATGTGTGCGTTATTGTTCAAACTGGAGTGTGAGCAGAACACAGTGCATGGCCAATCCCTATAAAAATTCCATCAGTAAGAAATGCACTAGCTATTTTTCATCCAGACTTTGTGTAAATTGTTGTTGGGCTGTTTGTTCAGCATTTTATTTTAGTTCCATGTGATGGATGGCTGAGGTATAGGTCAAGCCAACATATTCCCATACGGCTGTAATGTACTGCGCCCTTTCACAGCACGCAGGACTACACCCGGTGTTGGCTTGGCGACAGGGACCTCTGGTGGAAATTGTTATGCAGTACATCTTGATGTTTTTTTTAAATTTGTGTGTGTGTGCAACAGATACCTTTACAAGCTGAGAGACCTTCACATGGCTGTGGAAAACTACACAGAGGCAGCGTACACTCTGTTGCTTCACTCTCGTCTCCTCAAGGTATGCACACACACTCACACGCACACACACACACACACACACACACGCGCACACACACGCACACACACACACACACACACACACACACACACACACACACACACACAGAGAAAGTCACAGTTAGAGTGGCCCATTTACTGGTGGATTCACTGCTTCCCCTAAGCAAAGTAAGATGATGTGGAAGAGATTTTATTGGTTAAAGAGTGTTTTTTCTTGGCAATGGCCAGTAGCATTAATTCATCTAATGAAGTTGTTGGGGAGACTTCCTGACAGGGCTTTGGCCACTGTGTCTGGATAACTATGATGATTTATAGTGGGTGTTTCTGACCTCTCTTTGTTTTTATGCGGTTCTTCCTGGCCAACCAGAACACAGAGTCTTGATTTCTCTGTCTTTCATTGTTTTACTCTCTCCAGTAGTTTATTATGCCTGTAAGTGTCCCCTAGCTCTGTAGTTTATCTTCAGCAGTATACCATACTTCATTACTCACTGAGAAAAATGACACCAAACCGTTTGGGCACGAGACCCGACATCGATATAAACATTTCCTTCAAGACCTGATGACAGTAAACAACGGAGGGATGCAACTACGAATGTTCTCTTTCTAAGTTGCCGCTACTTGTTGATGTTAACTGATTTGCAATAATATTTCTATGAGATTGATCTTTGGTTTGGAACACATCAACAAGATCGGGCAGTACATTTGTTGGATCTTTTGTGTTTAGAATATAACGCTATCAGCAATAATGTTCTTTCTCCTCAAGTGTGATGTAATGCCTGTTTCTGTCCAGCTAGTTCTGAGGAGTTCTGAACTGCACACCTGTGTTGCTGAGAGACTATGGGGTTAAAGTCTCTTAAACACTTCTAATAATAGTTAAATAATAATAATAAATATAGTCGAATGCCGTTCGATTCAAATTTCAAACTTAACACCGGTTGTATGCGCCATGTAGCTGTGTCTCTTGTGACAACCATAGTTTGGAAAATATTGGTTTCACGGTCCTGTTTGTAATCTGTCCTGACACCTTGACTGCTTCATTTCTGCCCTCCCCCCCCTCCTGTCAGTGGTCAGATGAGCAGTGTAGTCCCCAGTTTGAGATGGGGAGCAGTCAGACCCAGCGTCAGCAGAAGGAGTACCTCTACGACACCATCATCGGATATTTCGACAAGGGCAAGGTCAGATTGACGAATCGGAGTGTGCGGTCTTGAGTCTGTAAAGTGTATTTGCTGTACTGATAGATACAGTACATTCGAGCGGGTCATCTGTTTTGTATGTGCTCTCTGTTCTCCACACACTGAGACACACATTAAAGTTGGTGAGCTTGTGTATTATGTACTCTCTGTGCTCTCGAGGAGTTTGATGATTTTGTCTATGCTGTATCTCGTCCATGAATGTCTAGGTGATTTCTGTCTGTCTGTTTGTGTGGCTAGATGTGGGAGGAAGCCATCATTCTTTGTAAGGAGCTGGCAGACCAGTATGAGAATGAGGTTTTTGACTACGAGTTGCTCAGCCAGAGTCTGGTAATCATCATATTATCCTTTCATCTATCTATCTATCTGTCTTCCTGTCTGTCTTTCTATCTACCTGTCTATCTATCTATCTATCTTTAGAATGTCCAGGCATCCTAATTTATTCTGTTTGACAGCGATCTTCATCCGTTTTTTGTGTCTCACTATACTCATATAATCTCCTCACTTCTCCTTCATTTCACTAGTACTCTTATCATTCTCTCCTCTCACCTGTTAAGAGTCTCCTTGACTCAAACATCAAGAGCATGTGCACCTTCCCTCCACTCCTGCCTTTGTCGCCATAGAGACTGTCTTGGCTTCTCTGAATTCTGTCAAATAAATATGGTGGATTCTGGTTCTGCCTCTGGATTTCCTCACTGTATCTTTTCTCCAATGTTATATTTTTTTATATAATATTTATATATTTAATAATTCTCCCTTATTTTTTAGATTAGATTCAGCTTTATTTTGATTGAACAATACAAGTACAGTGCAACGAAATGCAATTTGCGTCTAACCAGAAGTGCAAATAGAGGAGGGCATGTATAAGTATGTATAGTGGAATGAGTAAGTGTGCAATTAATCTAAATGCGTTACACATGGCAATTCTAAATGTGCTGTGGAAAATTTACACATTTAGCGAACATGTACAGGATTTACAGTTTTTTTCAATAATTTTGGCCCATTTCTCAAATGAGTATATATTTTTTCAAAATAATTTCTGCTCACACCAGATAAGTATTTCATCTAGTATATCATTCATCTAAGCAAACTGCACTTGTTTTGGCACGTGTGCAAAAGAGTAAGTACAAATGTCTACAATAGGCACAATACCAACATGCACATGACATGCTGATCAAGAACGATTAGTTGATTCTCTGTGAAATTTTCTTACTCTTCACAACTTCTAAACTTTCTCTCATCGTTTGAGCCATCATATGCAAAATGATCCATTCAGTTATCAAAATCTGTCAAACATACATGTATATTCCATAAATATCTACGACATGGAATGTTTGTGATGTCTGCTAAATTGGCGTATTACCTGCCAGGTGACATAGCAATTAAATAGGAATCGCCAGGACATTTGTCCCCCGGTGCATCGCAAGGGAAAACATCAGATGAGATGTTGATGAAAACCTCTTGCCAGACCAACGAGAGTGACAAGATGTCCACCAAGAAGCAAGAAGATGGGAACTTGTGTTATGTACCGTGAGGAGGTGCAATTTTTGTTTTTACAGAACTATCTATCTAAAGATCTCAGTGTGATACACACCAGCATTCAGCTAGACAGAAAAGTAGAACAAAACTGAAATGCATATATAACAAACATTTCCTGGGTTGAATGCTATGATGAAAAAACATTGAAAAATTTTGACCAGTATGGCTCACACAATGAGAAAAAAACTCTTTATTTTGCTGGCACTGGCCAATTTACTGACACAATAACTAGGTTTGGAAGCATGAATTCAATGTTTTGGGTGAGTTATTGCATTTTGCAGACATGCCACAGATTTGTGATGTCCCATGAAACACTTGTGACGATTGTACTTATCGTTTTGAGAATGTTAAGACTGTTAACATTTAACAAAAAAGAGAAAAACTGTAAGTATTATTGTGAGATAAATAGGGGCAATTCTCAATGGCATTCTAAATTTGAAATCGAGACAAATTGAAGGAGTAACGTAGCATGTGCAACTGAAATGCAGGAACAGCAGCAATGACATGTGTATGTAACAATTGAAAATGCAAGTGCAGTGGCAATTCTAAATGTGCAATGAGGGCAGGGTTAAGGGGCAAGTTTAAGGTCAAAATCGGCATGTGCAAATGAAATACAGGAATACCATCAATGAAATGCGAACTGAAAAACCTTACCAGAATGGTCCAGAAGTGCATGAGGTGTCTATGATGGCTGGGAACGTGGTACACCTGATGTGCAGGGTGGTTTTCATCACCCCTTGCAGGGCCTTCCAGTCAGCTACAGAGCAACCACCAAACCACACTGTGGCGTATTTGGTCTGAATGTTCTCAGTTGTTCAGTGGTAGACGTTCCCAAGGATCTTAGGAGACAGCAGGCCTTCAGCCGCCTGAAGTACAGGCGCCGCCGTGCCTTTTAAGAACCATATTTTGCTGAATGTGTCATTTCAGTAAATGGACTGCTGTTGCTTTACAGAATGCATTCTTTATCGTCATTTGTCTTCCTGACTGTTGGTCTGTTTGTTTGTTCCTGATTTTCCTAATCTGTCCATTTCTTTCTTGATCTTCCCCTGTCGTTCACTTTACATAGTTTTTCCTCTCTCTCCATCATGAACCCTTCACTCCCTCCCTCTCTCTCCCTTTCTTTCTTTAACCACCCCCGTTTTCTCCCAATGTAGAAGCAGCAGGCTAAGTTCTACGAGAGCATCATGAAGATCCTCAGGCCCAAGCCCGACTACTTTGCAGTGGGCTACTATGGACAGGGCTACCCCCCGTTCCTCAGGGTCAGTCCAACCTTCTATAGTTATTGCATGTTAGAACATCCTGACTTGGTTGAGTCTTGTTCATGTTCTTTCCTGAACCAGTTGCGTTGTGGTCATATTTCTTCCTGATGTGGTTGTGTTGTGGTCATAATTCTTTCTAGATATGTTTGTGTTATGGTCATTTATTAGTGTTTTTGTGTCCCTAACCTTCAGTCGTTATCGATTAATTGAACTCACGAAATCAACAGCAGAGGTTGCTGATCCACGCAAGGAAAAATATCAAAATGGTATTGAAAGACCATTTGGTTACGTCTTATGTGGTGTTACTGACTGTTAACGATCCCTTTCTGTCCCTCTCTAACCTGTGAACAACCTCAGAACAAGGTGTTCATCCACCGGGGGAAGGAGTATGAGCGTAGAGAGGACTTCCAGAACCAACTGATGAGTCAGTTTCCCAGTGCCGTCCGCCTAAACATCACCACCATGCCCGGAGATGACATCATGCTCTCCCCTCTGCAGTGTATCCTTATGGTGTATGCATTCTCCATTTTCTGATTTTATATTGAATACTGTCAGTGTATTAAGTCCTACATATTTCATTTAACTGTGTTATCATGTGTAGTACTGTGTTTTCATTTCTGTTTGGACCCCAGATTGAGGATTTGCTGCTACTGGAGATAATACTGGTCGTGTTCTGTCCTGAGAGATTTGTGTTGTGGTCATGTTCTTTCCTGACTCATTTGACCTGTGGTTATGTTCTCTCCTGACAAATTTGTGTTGTGGTCATTGTTCTTTCCTGACCTGGTTGTGTTGTGGTCATGTTCTATACTGACCTGGTTGTATTGTGGTCATGTTCTTTCCTCGCTGGGTTGTGTTATGGTCTTGTTCTTTCCTGGCCGGGTTGTGTTGTGGTCATGTTCTTTCCTGACCGGGTTGTCTCAGACATCCAGTGTTTCACGGTTCAGCCCGTTCTGGAGATCCCACCCCGCCTGAAGAACAAACCTGTTCCTGACCAGATCATCAAGTCAGTCCTTCAAATCCTATCTGTTACACTCTCATACAACAAAAATACACTTTGCATTGTCAACCAGAGAAATTCCTAATTTTTTATGACATCTTTCTGTTTTCTGTCATTGTGTTTCTATGTGTGGTGTAGCTTCTATAAGTCCAACTATGTGCAGCGCTTTCACTACTCCAGACCCGTGAGGAGAGGCCCAGTGGACCCCAACAATGAGTTTGTAGTGAGTGTAGAACTGAATCCATAATCAAATACACACAACGTAAGAACTGTGTCACTCCCTCACCTAAAGCCCCGTTTACACCTGGTTTTTGCATGCATCCTTCATCGTGCTCTTGAAATTGACCTGACCTTTATTTTCTAAACATACAGGATCTGATCACAATCGGATCACAATGTGTCTTTTAAACATATACAATAGGGGCATTGCAAACAAAATCAAGAGGAAATGTACACGTTAGAAGCCGGTCTGAACAGGGTTTTTCTCTTTCCTAGTCTATGTGGATTGAGCGCACCACATTCACCACAGTGTATAAACTTCCTGGGATCCTGCGATGGTTTGAGGCCACAGACATGAAACATGTAAGTCTGTGACCCCATATACAGTAGCTGTCTCTGTCAGTGTCCCCATGTAGCTGTCTCTGTCTGTGTCCCCATATATCTATCTCTGTGTGTGTGTCCCCATATATCTGTCTCTGTCTGTGTTGTCTGTGTGTCCCCATATATCTGTCTCTGTCTGTGTCCCCATATATCTGTCTCTGTCTGTGTTGTCTGGGTGTCCCCATATATCTGTCTCTGTCTGTGTTGTCTGTGTGTCCCCATATATCTGTCTCTATCTGTGTCCCCATATATCTGTTTACCAACATTCCCCATTGTGTGTAATTCCCACTCCCCAGACCACTATCAGTCCACTGGAGAATGCTATAGAGACCATGGAGAGCACCAATGAGAAGATCCTGACCATGATCAACCAATACCAAGCTGACGAAGCCCTACCCATCAACCCCCTCTCCATGCTGCTCAATGGCATCGTAGACCCCGCTGTCATGGGTGGCTTTGCCAAGTACGAGAAGGTCAGACCTCCGCCGAGCATCTGTGAACACATTTGTGTTCAATTAATAATTTATTTTACTGTGTAAAATTGACAAGTAATAAGTGATGTTTTGCAGCAGCCGTTAGGTGATGACACATATATTGCATTGTTGTGTGTGTTTGACATGAGTTTCAGATAGGTTGGATGATTTATTGGTGAGACTCAGACATTTGTCTTCTGCTTCTTTCTCCCCCCTCCCATGACAGCGTAATCTGTGACAGTGCAGGAAATTCACCCGTTCCTTATTTTCCTTTGTTCTCCTGTCCTGTGTCCAGGCCTTCTTCACTGAGGAGTACACCCAGAAACACACAGAGGACAGAGATAAGCTGGCTCGCCTCAAAGACCTCATAGCATGGCAGGTACTGTCCCTACAAACACACACACACACACACACACATGCGCACACGCACATGCACACACACACACACACACACACACAGTAGAGTACAGAAACACAAGAACACACAAATCATTTCTTACTATTGACCTGCAGATCCCGTTACTCGGTGGAGGGATCTCGTTACATGGGAAAAGAGTAACAGATGACCTACGACCTTTCCATGAGCGCATGGAGGAGTGCTTCAAACATATGAAGAAGAAGGTGGAGAAGGACTATGGAGTGAGGGAGCTGGTAAGAGAGGCTACGAATTGAAAGAGAAAGAGTGTTCATGTGAATTAAGCAAACTGTTATTTGGGAAATTTCTGGCCTGAAATTAGATTTGGAATGATACTGGCCCAAAGCTTAGCCTAGTCCATTTGATATTTTCTTTTTTCTTTTTTCTCCATTCTTCTTTTTGTCATTCATCCTCTTTAGCCAGATATAGACGAGAGGAAGTCCAGTCGTCCACGCTCCGTCCTCCGCTCCTTTCGTCAGTCTGTCATATCCATCTCCTCCCTCCAGGGTTCCGAGTGTGGGACCCCTACCAAGACCCACCCAGACAGGTACAGTAGAACACCAAGAACATCACTGTACACCAAGAACATCACTGTACACCAAGAACATCACTGAAAGTACACACACAATCTGGCACACACTTACACACACACGTGAATAATGGCACACTACACATTCAGTATGCCCACATGAACACACACACACACACACACACACACACACACACACACGGCTCTGGACCCACAATTATGGATACAACCATCGAACCAAACTCCCACTAACCCTCTCCCTCTCTCCCTTTCTCTCTCTCCCTCTCTCCCTCTCTCTCCCTCTTTCTCCCTCTCTCCCTCTCTCCCTCTCTTTCCCTCTTTCTCCCTCTCTCCCTCTCTCTTTCTCCCATTCCACTCCATATAATCCCCCAGTGGTCTCCCCGACAACGCCCTCCCACAGTATCCCTCCCTGCACCGCTCTGCCGGGAGTGTGAGCGTGGGGGATGAGGGCGGGGCCGAGGGGGAGGTTAAACTCAGGAAGTCCAAGAAGAAAAAGAAGAGGAGCAGCATGATCTTCATCCAGGAGGAGAGAGATAGGACCAACACATTGGACAGCAAACGGGTGAGAGAAAGACAGATGGAAGAGTGTGACAGGGAGGTAGGAGGGACATCAGGAGTAGGGGGTGAGACAGAATGAAAGTATGATGAGAGGGTGTGAGTAGCGTGGGAGGGAATTTAAGATGTTCTTACATTTCTCTTCCTGTGAGTCAGTATCAACCACGAATAATAGACTGCTGTTTTATATTTGTGATTTTCAGCTCCAGAAAAAATTAAGAGACCACTGCAACTTTTTCTTTTCTTTCCAAAAATGTTGAAATGGAAGGTTTGAGTGAGGAACAGAAGAGTTAGAATGAAGGGACCACTGCAAATTGAACACTTCTCACTCAAAACTTTCTCTTACAGCTTTTTTGGAAAGGAAAGAAAAAGTGTTTCCTGGAGCTTTATATCTCTGAACAAGTCTCAATCAATCAATCAAATGTATTTATAAAGCCCTTTTTACAGCAGCAGTTACATCAGCACAAAATGCTTTTACAAGACACCTGTGGTCTGTCTCCCTCCAGCTGTCAAAGAAGCAGGAGTTCCGCAGTGACACCAACCTGTCTGAACCTCAGGGAAACGACTCTCTGACCAACGCCAACTCCAGATCGCTGCCGGCTATAACAGGTGGAGTCAAACACATGGTCACACTTACACGCATTTACATGCATGATCACCACGCACGGCCAGTAAACACAAGCATACACAGAAACCCTACTTTACACACACGCACTCTCTACCCCTCCACAGGTCTGTCTCTGTCTGTGGCCAATGGCAGTGAGG
The DNA here is from genome assembly GCA_016801105.1 of Esox niger. Taxonomy (NCBI): domain Eukaryota; kingdom Metazoa; phylum Chordata; class Actinopteri; order Esociformes; family Esocidae; genus Esox; species Esox niger. The sequence continues at coordinate 1,402 of JACXGJ010011733.1, read as the reverse complement.
AGGCGGAGTCAGCCCGGGCTAGGAGGGACAGTAAGAGTATGTCTGTTTGTCTCCCTGGTGACCGGACTGCTGACCGACGCTCCAAGGGGGTTATCAACCTGCTGTTTGGGACCAAGGTACGTACACACACACACACACACACACACACACACACACACATACACATTTGTCATAGGAGGTGCTGTATATGGTATGCTGAATACTTCTTGTTTCTTTTATTTGATGTTTATTTGTGTTATGTTTATGCCTGCAGTACATCCAGACAGTTTCACCATCAAGGGACAATAAAGTATTCATTAAGTCAATCAACAACAATTTGGTATGTTTAAAGTATTTTCAATGTATGTATGGTTTTCTGTCTTCCAACAGTGCAACAAGCTGGAGCCACCGAGTACCAAGCCTTCTACTGACCCGGGCCAGAAGAACCCCAGTCATTTCTAACAGCCATTCAACAGCAACGATTACCCCAGGGAGCCCTTTCACCTGCTCTGCTTTGAACGCCAGCTACACACCAGAGCCTATCGCCCTGCTAGAATTCCTGTTTGGAAAATGGCTTTCTGATCTGCTTTTTATTGGTTTTGAAAGGGTTTTTTATGCTCACATGGGCACACTGGGACAGAGCTAGAAGAATGTAATGAGACAGATTCTCTGACGAAATTTCGCCTGGCATGCTTTGAAGTTTCTACTCTTATATCTTTTATAATATTTTCAATAAAGAACATATTTATTGGCTGGCCTTTTTAAATATTTTAACTTGCACCATGATGAGTGTTCTTTGAAAGCTTTCAAATGTTTTTAAACTTATTAAAAAAATATATAAAATTGATGGGATCTCTTTTTTTACATCTGTTTTGCAGTTAATCAACAAACTAGCTGAAGTTATGGATTATGTCCCACAGCAATCTTGAGCAAATGTCAAAAATGTCCAATTGCATTTTCATATGTTTTAGTAATAATACTTGTATTATATATTATAGTATATGGCTTGTGTTTATTGAATCGTTGTTATATTTTTTACAGTCAAGCCAAAGGTGATGGCTTCATGGCTTCTCGTTTCCTTTCCTGTTTGACTTTAATACCACTGAATGATGCCAAACTTGACACTGGAGAGCATGATCTTTCCTCGATAGCGGAACTGATGGATTAACACAAGCAATAAAAAGTGTAAATGCAAGTCTGAAAGAAAACAATCTATCAGACAGAAACAAGGTGGAGTCCAGGGTGAACAGACCCTAACAAGGTGGAGTCCAGGGTGAACAGACCCTAACAAGGAGGAGTCCAGGGTGAACAGACCCTAACAAGGAGGAGTCCAGGGTGAACAGACCCTAACAAGGAGGAGTCCTGGGTGAACAGACCCTAACAAGGAGGAGTCCAGGGTGAACAGACCCTAACAAGGAGGAGT
>JACXGJ010011732.1:0-19233 GCA_016801105.1 Esox niger | reverse complement strand
AGTGTCCGGTAGGGTTAGTGTCCGGTAGGGTCAGTGTCCGGTAGGTCAAGTGTCTAGATACACAAAAACTCTCAAATGTATTCTGAGGCATTCTGAAAGTTGTGCCTCAGTACAGATAGCATTCATATACAATGAGTTTTCTCTTTGTTATGTTATAGACTTCATCTTTTTTTGTTATCAGGCTACACACAATATCCCATAATGACAAATTGAAAATACATTATTAGAAATGTGTGCATTGAAAATGAAAAACAGAAACATCTATAGTACACAAGTATTCAGACCCTTTGCCCATGACATGAAAATGTAGCTCAAAGATAGAATTACTGAAGTATCAAAAGTTCCCAAGAGTCCAGTGGACTGAACCATTGTACAATGGATGGCGTTTGGAACCACCAAGCCTATTCCAAGAGCTGGACATCCGGCCAAACTAAGAGGCTGGGCATGAATGGCCTTGGTCAGGGAGGTGACCATAAACCCAATGACCACACAAACAGAGTTTCAGAATTTGTGTGCAGAGATGGAACAACTTGCCAGGACAACAACCAGCTCTGCAGCACTCAATCAATCAGGCCCTTCAATTTATGGCTGAGTAGCTAGACAGAAGCCATTCCTGAGCAAAAGGCATATGACATGCCCTCTGAAGGACTCATGAGTGAAAGGAGAGCATGAGTGAAATTCTCAGGTCAAATCTGAACAGAAAATACATTTGAAAACATCAACCAATACAAACAGATCACAAGTCTTTAACTACATGCCCTGTTGATTAGTGTTTAGCCTACGTGATTGTGTCCAATCACGTAGCCAAACCAGTGTTAATGTTTAACCCATCAGTCTCATGGTGTGAGCCTGTTAGCTTCAAGGGCCCCAGGACCTAAGTGTGGCCTCACTGACCCAGACCACTTAGGGATACGGGATGATAGGGATGCTAATCCAGGCCTGTGGCCAGGCCAGTCCATGCTGGTGGTCAAAATTACACCCTTTTCCCTCTACAGTGCACTTCCTTTGACCAGGGCCACCATAGGGATCAGAGCTCAAAAGAAGTGCCCCATGTAGGAAAAAGGGGGCTAATTCGGACGCAATATGTTTACTGTGTTTCTTTTATGAGGTTTGGAGGCTGACCATGCCCTTTTAACAAACAGCAGCAGGGCCCTTATCTGAGAGCACTGATATGCTGGCCACCCAGCGCTCTGTCATCTCTAAGGAGACCGGTCAAAGTACAGCATAATGGGTGATGTAAAAGACTCTGCACTGATTGGGAGGGTTTTCAGCTGGGGTTTTGAAGGTTTCTGAGGGGGTCACCTATGTGGTGTGATATCTGAAGGTTCATACAACACTAACAGGTTATTCACCTCTGAAATCCATGTCAAGGTCACTTACCAAAGACACAACTCAATGCTGCCTGTACGGCTCGATAAAGGGGTTACTTCACAGCTTCCACTGTCTGGTAACATGTCAGTCACTTCACTCCCTTAACAAAGTCATTCAATAAACTGTACAGTAGGAAGGTACTGGAGTTACTTTTATTCCCAACCACTGTGTTGCTAAAATGACAAATAGGATACGCTTGAGATGATGATTTTTCTTGCTTTTTTCATCTGAGACAAAACTGGCATCGAATCATGATTATAGTTCCTCACGATGTGCCACAGCTTTGTCAGAGAGAGACATTGGGCTCCCTTTTCTTAATAAGGCAACAGTGCACATATATGAAAATACATTTACTTGATCTCTTGTTTACTTATATTTGTTAAACATTTCCTGTCACGGAAGGCACTGAAAGCAAAACTACAATCTGGAATGCCATACCAGTCAGTCCAGATAATAAAATGTGAAGATATTTACGATATTCACTCCATAGCTTCCTGTAGGTGCGATGTGAAATTATGTGATAATCTTATATGTCAACTATTAGAGAGAGTTAGGGAGTGAACATTGTATTTAAACATATTTTATAACCCCTACTGATTGGTAAAGCATGCCGGATTATAGATGTGGTAAACATTGAACCCAAACGTTACATAAACCCCTTCGGTGGACTTTGTCTCGTGACTCGCCAGCAAGACCAGTGACAGAATGATTATCACACCACAAGAGGTCAGAGAGAGGTCATGAACATTAACTATGATGTTGTAACTTACTATAACACTGAAACAGCCCCATAACTCTGATAGATTTACTGTATAGAATGGCAGCAGAATATATTGACTGTAAACCCTTTGACACAAACCCGCCCTCTTCTGTATCAGTGTCGGGCCCACGCCCCAGGGAGAACATAAACGTACGTGCAAAAAATAAGATGTTATTGAAGTGCATATAGTGACAGAGGATTTTCAAAGCTGTTTTTCTCAAGTTTGAGATGAGCTATTCTTAACTGCTTCGATAAGAAATATAACAAACAATCTTAAATACTACACTAATATGTGGTAGATGCTAATGTATGGAATTCACCCAGATCAACATCCCTATAATTCAATACATTGAGGTTGACTTTAAATTTAGGATGCACCGATACCACTTTTTGTGCAAGTACGAGTATTTATATTTGGATACGTGCAGTTATCTAAGTTTTGTCCCCTTCAAAAATGTTGTGGACCGAGTTCTGTTTTTTTCCAGGATTCTGTCGTCTTTTCACTTGACGAAATAATCAGTTATCATTCTTTAAAACTGTACATGATTCGCCTGCCAGGTTCATAGCACAATTCCTCTCCAAACCTAATGGGGTAAAGCAAATCAAAAACAATAACAAAAAAATCAGATTTTCTATAAATTAGAAAGGTTCTCTACATTAACTTATCCTCCAACCATTTCTCAATACGCTCCATGTTATAATATTATTTACCTTATATCATGTATTACTTAAATACTAATTTCTTTAATTTATATTTTACTCCACATAGTTTTCCTTTGAAAATATACACTGTATGCACAACCCACCGCAGACATTTATTTTGAAGGCAAAATCCGAAAACTGGAGGACTTATTGCTGCTGCCGAATCTCTAATGTTGCCGGCATGATGCTAACCCATCGTAGCTATCCAGTTGTGACAGTCAGTTGGCTAGCTTCTTACCTTATGTTGTCGCTCAGACGATGGCTACCTTCTGTATATTAATGTGACACCCACTTACTGACGGTTCTACACCAACGTGCGTATGCACGGGCAGTTACTTTTCTCTGATCTCACTAGCAGGTTTGATACTCTGAACGTGCAGGGCGCTGTTACCCTGCTGTGATGCTCGTGCGTTGGTAAACTGTGCGATTCATTGAATCTATTCATGCTCTGATATTTCATTTTTTTCTTCCCGCGGGTGTTCTCTGGATATTTTATTTCGCTTCTCCAGTGTTAGAGTTAGCTGTTGTTGTGGTTCTGCGCTGCAAGCATTAGCATACTCGTTGAACTCTGCGCGGTGTGGTATCTAACGATAATTGATCAATTTGCTGGTGTTACAAAGGTGTTTTTCCTTTTATCTTGACAATGTAGCCGCGCAGAGCTTGCACTCTACTTATGTCATTGCTGACATCTCCGTCTTCCCCCTCTATCAACGAGGCAACACACAATCGAGTTTCATTTAATGTTTCCATGACAGGGTATCGGTATATTTCTGAACAAGTACATGTAGTTGCATGAGCCCAGTATCCTACTTGAGATACATTTCGATCTACATTTCTTTGACACTCACGATATGACCGATCCCATCATTAATGAGGCTAATGGTTAGCATTATGCTCGACTGTAAACCAACTCCACGCCACAAGCCCAACAGTTTGGTGCTGCAACTATTGACGTTCTAATGATGCACAACTCAAGATTTTTTTTAAATTCAAAATGTTTACTAGCACGTATTGCTCAAATGCAAAAATAAATAAATCACGAGCAGTTGCACGCCTACAACCCACCAATAGGGACTGGGTTGTTGTGTAGCGACTGTTACATTAAATGCATAACTCGACAATGCATTCAACAGTAGGCTAAATATTTTTTCACTTCAGTGTATTACATATGAAGCCAATCTAATACGGTGTTTAAAACGAATACAAACTCTCGCTTTCGACTAGGTTACAGTGCTGAGCAACGGAGCCTCCTTCATCTTTCAATGTTTTGTTCAGGGCCGTCTCACGTAGATCGGACTAATCGGTAATTACATTTAAATTTAAACCCCTTTCACTCTTACTCTCCCTGTTGCTCCAAACAGCACTGGGTAACAACAATGTCCTTAGGCTAAACCTTAGCTGTGGGCCAAACTCCTGGCTGCTGCCGTGTTGAGCTTATTTCCAAATCAGTCAGCTGGGTCAGATACAGAGCAACATTGCAAAACCTCTCTGTCCTCATTCCAGACTTTGCTGTACATTTCAGAATAGGGGGAACCAAATGGCAGTATTTCTAATGTACAGATGTCTGAATAAAGAGGATTTGTACATAATGACAACAAATCCAAATTTTCAGAGGTCTCGCAGTGCAAGGTCAGATATCAAACACCATCATTAATGATATTGCCAACATCTTCATTAAATACCTACTGGTAGGAAGGAATGTTTTTATGATCTGTTTATGATATTCACAAGTTTCCCTCTCACCCCATCTTTCCCCAGAGCCTGAGATCCTACTGTATGACAGAGAATGACGAGACGTGCACGACTCCTCCCTAAAATGAGAGACATGCAGTACTGTGTCCCCTAACCCCTACCCAGCTGCTACCCCCCCCTGTGCCAAGCTGCTCAGCCTTGGCAATTGAGTTGCACAGGAGTGTCAGGGCAGACAATATCCCCTATTTACTGTATCTACTCTACCAGAGCAATCAGTCCGTTCCTTTGTGGACTGGTTTGGAAAGACACCTGGTTAACAGCTGCCAGCCGAACATCGTCAGTGTTGTCATTCCGATCGACGAGGAGGGAGTCACATGTGTCACACTGATAAAAAGCTTAAGGTTGGATTATAGTTTGACACTGTCTTCGTTTTTCAACTTTAAAGTCTAATAAAGTCCATTACAAAAATGTGTCTTCCGAGTAAAGTTTAGCAATTGGCTGATATTGACAGGGGGGTTGTGCAGGATCAGGACATTGTTTGCTGTCATTGCATGAAGGGCAGCTTTCACTCAAGGTTTCTCTGTTCTGTAGAGAGTATAAAGTGGTTACCGGTCAAAGACTGGAAGCAAGCTCACCTTGTTTTGTTCTTGGTTGTTTACTGCACATGTGACAACGTGACAGGGGTAAAATAATAGCAGACACAACAATAACCTTTTCTCCGCTTCGGATTACAGCCGGAACAGCATGTGCATGAAAACAAACTAAATGACAGACACAGAAAGCATGGGAGGTGGCTGAGACCAAAACACGGTCTGATTGGTCGCTGTGTGAATTCTGTCTCTTACTGAGGGAAATACCCACCTCAAGGGTAAAGTGTTGGGAAATGGATGTTGGGAGCGCTTCTCCCTGCTCGACAGCTGTGTGGGTCCTGTAACATTTTCCAGGATGACATTAGGGTCTAGTACTTGCCTAGTGTAGTTGCCAATTCAAGCTAGGTGTTTGCTGTGCAGAGTACTGTAGATTGAAATGAGAATTATGTAGGTTGAATGAAACATTCTCCAAGCCACAGCCAAATAATAAAGGTAAGTAATATAGTTAATTTATAATATATAAGTATAGTATAATAAATAAAAATTGCCAATTTGGATGAAATCAATTAGCTTATTTTCTCAGAAATCATATTCCAACAAAATAATTAAAGGAATTCTTATATCTTTAACAGAATAGATTTCAGAAACATCTAAAATGTCCAAACCATTCCTTGAGGCTTTTGAGGTGGCATACAAAGCACGTATTGAACACCAGCCCTTCTGGCCAACAATGTCACCCTTAAACAGTCCAATTCAGCAGGAATATCCCTCTCCAAATCATATGGTCTATAAACTATATGGGTAATTTCACACAAGTCAACCTGAGCATCCAGAAATGTATCCTTTACAAATAAAACCAGGTTTATTATCCTTAAGTTGTAGTTTTTGAATTGCAAACATTATTTGATTAGTGAATGTACTTAAGCCATTATATAGTAGATGGTGTCCTCAAAAAAGGTATTTTGGTCATTTAAATTGACATCCATAGCATTTCTTTAGGAAATATTTAAATGGAATCATCCGGAATCTTTCTCATCAAAACCAACTTTCATCAAGGTTTTACATTATCTTGAATTTCTTTCTGTCTGTCATCCTTTCTCAGCTTCATAATATCCCTAACCTCCACAATGGTAGTGGATGTGATGGATAATAATGGCAGTGCTATTTTTACTCATTAAGATGAGAAGTGTTTAATATCCACTTTTTAAAAGTCAGAGTGTTTTTTTTTCAAATGAAAGCCCCACAAATTATACTACCAACAAAATAGAAAACCAGAGCCTACAGAAATGCGTAGACCTTTGTACATTGTCTTATTAGCATTTTTTGTAGCAATATTTAATTTAGAAACATTTTTAGAAATCTCTATTTATAGGATACATACAGTTAGGGAGGAGAGGACGAGAAGAGGAGGGAGCAGGGTAGGACTCAGAAGTATCGGTATGAAGAGGTAAGAGGAATGATCAGGAGGAGGGTAGAATTAGACATCACTAAGGCAGAAGAGACTGAAGCCAGGTGATTGATAAGGATTTCTCTAGCGGGCTTCACAAAGTGGCCAACCACAACCCTACCCCCACCTCCAACATACTAGCAACACACCCCAAACCCCCACCTCCAAACAAACAGACAAAGTGGACCCCGACTCCAACACTACGAAGCAGGCACGCAGAGATAGGGAGATCAATCATTCCTATCACAGACAAACCAGTCCAATCCAGCACCTGTGAATTTGAGCTCCTCTGGGTTCAAAGTACCCTGACAGTCAGCTGACACCAATGCGCCTTGACAGTAGCACCTCCTGATCATTAGCTGAGACAAGCTCCTGTCCAGAGCAGCTTACAGTAAATCTGGCAATGACTCAATCCTATAGATGGGCCTAATGGGATTTTACCATGGAGGATAGTCTTCATTCCAAATTATACCTTTTTCCTCTGTGTTGTGTACTTGTTTTGAGCAGGGTCCATATGGTGCCATTTGGAATTCTAGTGGTGGACCAGGTAAAGGTCCAGATGTGATTTGAGAGGACGTTCTGATGACAAGACAAATGGAGTCTCTCTTACCTAATCCATTTATTACTTTGACAGAACATTTCCTAAACATTCAGACATGATTAAATGTAATTCCAATTTTGGTTACGTTCCAGGAGCAATCTCAGATTGGTATGTCTAAAGAATGCTAAGATACAACGGAAGCATGAAATGTTTTTATTGGTTTACTCATGGTTGTCTTTGAAGTAACGTTTAGGCATTGTTCCAAGTTTAGAAATAACATTCTTCTGTGGAAATACCAACACATCTACAGCCCATTATGGGTGATATTTATTTCCTATTTTCACTAGAAATAATTGTCTCATAACATTCATCTTGTCAGTTCCTGGCTAAATGTATATAGCAAGTTCTACAATGTTTTATTGTGTAATAACTTAAGTCATATGAAAAATATATAAATTCTCAACAACAACAGAACTTGGTCTGTCCTCCGCTGGCCAAACCTCAACTTAATGTGTTAATAGTGAATCTGGTTGCACTGTCACAGGACACATGTCTACAGATAGAGAACAGAACATCATAGGTTTGAATGTCACTGATGCTGTGTAACAATTAAAAATGTATTGCTGAATTGCCTGTTATTCATTATTCAAAACCACCTCCAAGGCCCCTAGTTTGTCTACACAGGCTTGAGAAATACCAGAGAGGGTTGTTGTCTGTAACATCAAAAGGAGGGCTGAGGTCGTTGAACCTTCGGCATCTAAGAAGACTGGACAGGACAGCAAGACACGCTGACATGTCCTCATATGGTCCCTAGTGCACGGACAGAGAAGTACACGTGCACGGACAAACAAACAAGCAAGCGGAAAGACACAAACGTTCGCACGTGTCAGTCATTTCCACGTCTTTTACATCACAGTGATCTATTGATGCGGTTCTACGGAGCAACTTATTTACATAAGAGATTCAGTCGATGAGAAGCTGTGTGCACATGCATACCGGGCTTCAGAAAGAGGATTCTTGTTGACAGCGGGTTCTTCAAGGACCCACGGAGGAAGACAGTTGACAAATGCAAGAAAAATAGCAGTTGAGAGGAAACTGGAAAGTCCTGTTTGAGGAGAAAAGAACAAGAGCGCTCCCTTCTTTCTCTTTTTACTCTGGCATCTGTGTCACTGTTTCTATGCAGCCGTCTGAAGCAGCCAAGCACAAGCCGATTACAGGTCTCAGGTTCCTCGAGACAAGTCTCTCGCAGCGCAGCCAAGCTGCATAGACACTGATTGCCTATGAAAATATCATTTATAGACTAAACATACAATAGAATTGACTTAACATGCACAACACATGGTGAGAAAGTCCAGAGATGTCCAGAGATTGCAGCTGATACACATTATCTTTATGTGCACTGGTCTTAACGTAGAGTTGACATGTAATGACTAGTAGTCTAATTGCAGATATTTGTGGTTTTTAGGTCGTTTTCTAGGCTATTTCATTGTTCACTGTGACAAAGGGAACATGGACGTTGCATGGAAAGCTCTCCAGAACAACGATTTGTTTGCAAAATGGGATTTTTCAGATGAAGGGAGATTACAGATGTGTGTCGTTCCCCTTTAAGACAATGTGTTGGGTTCATTCACTGCATGCAGGGAGAGACTCAACAGGCAATGTCAACTATGCTGAAAGGAGAGCAAGTGTCCTGCAGCTCAAATCCCCTGTAGGGGGGACATTTGTTTTGCAGGTGCACATTGAAGGACTGTTGGGGAAAATCTTGTTTGCCATCGCCAGATCAATTGTCCTCAGGATTTCTATATAACCATTGCAACGGGAAGTATGATCCTTAGGGACCTCAGCTTCAGTTCATTTAATAAGGAAAGTGGTTAGACCTCCATATAAGAAAATAATGAACATGCATCTTTTTGGGATACGCAACCAGAGAAGACTATTGACCTATCAAGTAGAAAGTTTACAAGCACGATAAAGGCAAGGGTGGAAGCCATTGATAGGAGGGTGACCTTGGAACTAACAACAAACTCAGCAGGGAAGAAGGGCCCCAAGGCAGCAACCAAAGAGAATGCATCAACCCTATGATCAACTACCCGGTGCAGTCCAGTCTATGTAACGTATATCTAGAGTGTCCTCAACCTCACAGACCCCACTGACCCTGGTGTTCCACGTTCTGAAATATTCTGGATTACTTAAAGAAGGCAGCAAGTGGATTCAAAACAGAACAAGTCTGGATGTTGAATAACCTGGGCCACATTCCTTTGAGGCTGGGACAAAGATATACAGGTACAGCAGGATTTGGGTTCAAGTTTCACAGACTCACAGATGAAATGTGCAATTTGGTACTCATGAATTCATTTGTTTGATGACAATGGCTTGGATCCGGTTCAAATTCTAGAAATGATGGCACCGCTATAGGTGCAAACTTGAAGTGTACACAGTGAACTAACCTAGGAATAATTTCACATTGCACTCGGATTGACTGGCTACCCAAACTCTTTACTCGGCCAAATACTATACTTCACCCACAGAGCAGAGATTTAGCATAGGGAGGTTCCCATTTGAGTTATCAGGCAAATATACTGTATGTACCCTTCACAAACCCTTAATGACCATGTGATATAAGTCATGATAACGACCTGTCTATTCAGCCACTCATGGGCACCATGCCACCCCATAGTCAATACATATGACTACATACACAGTAGAAATACAGTTAGAAAAACAGCTTGATCAGAAGTGAAGGGCAACAGTTAAGTCCACCTTCAATACTGAGCAGTACCTTAAACAATAAGGGCTAGTTTCACAAACACAGATTAAACCTAGTCCAGGACTAAAAAATCAAGTTCAGTCGAAAATTCCATTGAGCTTGTTATTTAAGTCCTAGACTAGGCTTAATCTGTGTCTGTAAGACTGGCCCTAACACTACCTTGAAGATTAAACAGTACTCTCAACAATGAGCATATCCTTCAGCAATGAGCATTACCCTCAACATTGAGCATTATCCTCAGCAATGAGAATTACCCTCAACACTGAGCAGTGCACTTAACAATGAGCATTACCCTTAACACTGAGCAGTGCACTTAACAATGAGCAGTACCCTCAACACTGAGTAGTACTGTCAACACTAAGCAGCATCCTCAACACTATGCAGCATCCTCAACATTAAGCAGTATCATCAACACTCAGCCTACCTGCAACACTGAGCAGTAGCCTCCAAACTGAACAGTACCCTCCAAACTGAACAGAACTCTCAAAACTGAAAGGTACCCTCCAAACTGAACAGTACCCTTAACACTGAGCAGTGCCTACAACCTCAACACAGGAATTCCTGACCTTCATAACACCCATAAATTATGAGTCTCCCAAAACCTGTCCTTACGAGCTACATGTACATACGCAGCAAAATAACACGACACTTCAAACAAAAATATGACTATAAAGTTACTCTGCATTTATGAAAAAAATACAAAATTTCTCTCCAGCAAGAATGGGTCAAAAATGTGTTACTTTGTTTCCCAGACCGTGTACAGTATGTTGCCTAACCTATACAATTTATGGGGAAAATAACTAAAATAATGTAATGTCCCCTATGTGTAACTTGAATTACAGAAGAATGTTACAGAACTTTATTGGGTCGTTGTAAACAGGCTACAGGCTCATTTATATAGTAACCCACTGGCGATCAGTAAATGTCCAGAAATATAGCAAGTACAGATCAATTTATCACGCATAATGTGAAATCAGATAATACAATAAAAATGTACTCATATCTTGTTGCAACACTATTGTTTTTGCTGAAACTTGAAAATATGAATGAATACATGGCCTCAAGAAATATCCGTCGGTGAACACTGTCAAATTCCAATCTTTACTCATCAAGTCGATTTCAAAACCATATTGAAAATCTGTAACATCAGTAACAAAACATTGCATTGCAAATCACATCAATATTTCCAGTGATAAAACGCTCAAATCGATCTACCTTACACTGGACAGTCCGATCAGAAGCCGTCATACCCTCAGAGATCTCGGTCCGTTGAGAAGCTGTCAGTACGAGATCCGGACGAACGACGAGGGAAAAAAGTCCCCTTCCACACGTCCTTGTTTGTCTCCTAAACAACGCTGCCGCTGTCAAAATTCCCCACCACCCTGCCCACAGAGCGGTGCCCACCCGCAGGAAATGTCGTCATGACTGGCAGGAAGCTGGTGCGAAAGAATCACACCCCCCGACACACCTATCTTTTCAGCGAATAGAAAGAGCCCATCTCTTTCCCTTGAGCAGGACGCCCCCTAACAATACAATGACAGCAGGGAGCAAGGCAATTATAGTCCACAGAATCCGACTCCACTAGTCACTGATTCAGTTGGTGTGGTAGGTGCAAATTTCACAAAGTATGATGAACAATATGGGCATTATGAGATTTTACCTCCTATATGAGCAATTTTAAAACCTCTTTTACCTCTTAAATATGCTTTTACACGATGTTTTTATGTTCTTGTCAACGCATTACTGTGTTATAAACTAATTTTCTTTTACTGCTGCACATTCCTCACAGCAATAGAATAGGATTTAATTTGGCATAAATTTCCCTGTGCCATAATTAAAAGTTTCTAAGTTCTTTTGGTTCCATACACATAGCAACAGTTAGAAAATGGCAAAATTGTTGCCTTTCAGCACAGAAAGAAATTACCAAAAATTCCTGATAAAATAAAGCTAAGTCTTAGACACAAATAGAGTTACATTTTTTAAATACAAAAAGTCAGTACGCCAGTCCAAGTAGCACTGTACAAAATTCAAGCATCAAGTGAGCAGGGTGTACTGTGAATACATTGAAAGCAATCTGTATTCACATTAAACAGCATGGACTGTATGTGGTGTGTGCCCAATGGAGTAAATGTCCTGGAGGACAGGCAAGGAGGAGTAAAAGTCCCGAAGGTCACGCAGAGAGGAGTAAATATCTCGGAGGATGGGCAGAGAGGAGTAAACGTCCTGGAAGACGGGCAGAGGAGTAAAAGTTCGGGAAGACAGGGAGGAAGGAGTAAACGTCCTGGAGGACAGGCAGAGAGGAGTAAACGTTCCAGAGGACAGGCAGAGAGGAGTAAACCTCCCGGAGGATGGGCAGAGGAGTAAACCTCCCGGAGGACGGGCAGAGGAGTAAACCTCCTGGAGGACGGGCAGAGGAGTAAACCTCCTGGAGGACGGGCAGAGGAGTAAACCTCCCGGAGGACGGGAAGAGGAGTAAACCTCCCGGAGGACGGGCAGAGGAGTAAACCTCCCGGAGGACGGGCAGAGGAGTAAACCTCCCGGAGGACGGGAAGAGGAGTAAACCTCCCGGAGGACGGGCAGAGGAGTAACCAGTAGACACAGCACCAGTAGACACAGATCCTGTTTTCAGAAAACCCATGAAAGGCCATCATACACACTTCATATTCTTCCCCCTACGTGTCTGTTGTCATGCCCTCCTCTGCCATCACAGCTGACCCCTGGTCAGAGACAGTCAGACATGGTGGGGTTTGTGACAAGGTCATTGCTGTCCAAACACAACAGTCAGAGCAGGTCAGGATGACCTTGTCAAAGAACAGTGCGTATGAATGTCAAAAACATGTCATAAATGTCCAAAGCAAATAATTGTATTTGAAAAGCCACACTTCTGAGGACAGGCTGAAAACCAGTCTTTATCTTTGTGAGGTATTTAAGTTACCCAGTCACTTAGCTGATTTATTGGAAAATGCACTTAAAACTTAAAGAGAGTAGGACATCATATGGATTTCACATTTTCTGTCTGATTTTCATGTTGACACCGGGCCAAGCCACAAAGGCCTCCGATAAATTGCTGAAATAAGTTCAACATTAATGGAACATTTCTGTTTGTACAGGCCTGGCCAGGAGCTGAGTGTGCAGCAACTCGTCCGCTGATTACATTTCTGCCGCAGTCTGTTTCCTCATGTTCTGTCCCTGGCCTGGACTCCATCAAATTGTCCCACTCCTTTGGCAAAGTGCTGTGTGTTGCTCCATCAGACTCTGGCCACAGGCCCAGATACCCTCCTCCGGTTCCTGCACTCTGGGCCCAATGTGTCCCTTCCAGACTCCTCCCCTACCACACACACACACACACACACACACACACACACGCACACACAAACACATGCACACACACGCACACTCACACATGGACACACCCACACACACACACGCACCCACACACACACACACACACACACACACACACACGCACACACGCACACACAAACACATGCACACACACGCACACTCACACATGCACACACACGCACACACACACACGCACAGGGCCCCATGGCAAGTGGTAATCGGCAGCTCCCTGCATTCCCTGGTGGGAACCCAAGGCCCCAGCCACCAGCCTTGGTCCTTTCCCTGTGAGGAAAGGACCAGTAACATGAAAGGACTCATTTCAACACTTTTTAAACAATCCTCAGATGGGTTGTCATTCGGACATGTCTAGCCAATGGATTTACTGACTCTCCGTCCACATCTCTGGTTTTGCAGTCAGAACCCGGGGATGGACAAAATGTCCCCCACGGGTCCCTTGGTGAGAAACAACCCATAGACTGCCATGGGAGACAGAATGGCACAATGTTCTGAAATAACCTAATCAAGCCTACTTCACTCAGCTAGGTTCAAAGCTTGTTAAATTAAGTTAAACCCTCCATAACTGTAATCGTATGGGGTTTTAACATGTGCAGACCCATTTCTGAAAATGTGGACATCAGGACATATGATCCGTGTTAGTGTCAGGGATAAACAAGGTCTTACTGTCTAGTTATACAAGGAAAAGCTGTGTAATAATAACATTTGAAGACCAATGCATAGAATCCTGATTCGGCACAGTAAAACGATATCATCCATTTCCACAGATATTTGCTTACTAACTGTTTATCAAGATCAGGTGATTTTCAAATGGAATTGAGTCCCACCCTCTATTTCTTGTCAAAGTAATTAAATCAGCAATGTAAAGTAATTCAGAGCAATGATGTTATGTCTCTGATCGCATAGAAGCCTGCTAATATGTGAGTTGATATCGAAGAGCAGACTATTTTTGAGATTGTAGAATTAGATAAATGTCCCTCTACCACCCCCTGTGGTTGAACTGCAAACTGAGCATCCAATTTCAACTGACTGGAATTTGCAGTCGCATAGCACATTCCTCTGCAAAATAGCCTGTTTAGAGAGATCATTTAGAAAGAGCGATCATTGTGTAAGGAACATCTACAGAAGCTGTGTAGATTCAATATGTTATTCTTTGTTAAGTTGCTCTGGTCCTGTGCACAAGCTGGCACTAGATGGCACTATAAATTCAAATGATAATTTCACCAAGGAGGAGTAGATCTCATTTATAACACTAAATAGTGTGTTGAGAAATTGGAATAAAAGGTATCCATATTATGCGAATGATGTGACTAAATTAGTGTGTTTATAAATAGAGACAGGCATTTCACATGGAGATCTCATTCATTGCCTTTTTTTCAAGTGTTCAAGAAGGGTGCAAATTGATATGACCTCATGCCACAGGCAGGCAGTCACTGGTACCACTTAAAATGCTTTGTTTCTAAATCTAGATGAATAGTGCGGTCTAGATGCTTGGTAAAACAGGCTGCCGAGTGTCTCCCCGAGACGGAGTGAACACAGAGCCATTGTCTCCTATGTCTTAGCATTCAGCTCACTCTCCTTTGTCACCAGGGCCAAGACTCACATCAATTCAATATGTTGGCCGGTGGGAAGAGTGGGGAGAGGTGCAACGTCCATACTAATTTACGGTAAACCCTGTATGGGGACAGACAGTGTACACACTGACATTCATATCGGCTCAGGGTAGTTTATTGGCACACGTGCACTTGGTGACTCAGGTGTTTCGAATGTGTACTTGAGTGGCGGCGCGTTGTCCTGTCGAGATGATGCTTTCTATGACTTTCAAAATTTTGCTGATCAGGCACCCATTTCAGATCTGTGATTGTGAGCCTGACAGAGAGTTGGGGTCTAAATTAGCTCGGGGACTGAATGTGGATATGAGATAAAGCAGACTGACAGCAGTCCTAGACTGAGGCAGGTTTGACACTCATACTGACTGGCACATATATAGTCTCTTTCCTTGCCCTCTATTTTTCAGCATTGTTGGTTGTGACTGGGGAGGTGCTGTACTATCATCAGCTGGGACATGAATCAAGAGAGACCAGCCATGGCAGTCCATCTGCTGCCCTCAGATTGGCAACTTGGCTGGGCTGCCATAGACCAAATATGTCTTTAAAGCAATTATATCCAAGCACTGAAAAGATTGGGAACTATTAACATCTATGTAAGGGTGTTAAAAATGGGTTTTGACTCTTTTTTTTTTAAACAGCCAATTCACTCAAAGGAAATGTCAGGAGGGTGGATTGTGAATCCAGGGGTCTGTTTTTTAAATGTGTTACACACCACCTTATAGTAAAACATTTTACATAAGAGTTCTGTCCATTGAAGTAAGTGATTCATCAAGTTTTATTTTTGATATCTCCAGATGTATTCCTGTAAGAGATATTATTCCAAGTGGTTAACTTCTGCAAGACCACAAAGAGACAAACTATGAAGCCAGGACTGATGATTCAAGTGTGTGGACTAAATAAATTGGCTGATATTCTGATATGACATCCAGGTCGACAGCTTCTTTGATCCTTGAAATAACTAGTATCATGGAATACATGGAGGAGGACTGCTTTGAGAGTAAAGGAATGATAATTTAGTCAGGTTTAAATAGGATGGTGATTGTGATTATGGAGATTGAGTACAGGTATGGAGCCGGATTAGAAACAACTAGCAGCTGGTACTTGTAGAACGCTATCTAAAGGCATTCAAACTCAGAAATGACTACTAACTGGGGCTTGAAGAAAGCTACATTCAAGGTAATTTGGAAATGACTAGCAGTTGATGATTCGGTGCTGGGTGCAATGCAACTAGTTGAGTGTTGCAGTCAATAAGTTCTGATTGCGGATGAGCTGCAGCTGGTGATTGTGTTTTGTGAGCTTCATTGAACTCATTCTTGTGTTCCATTCAAGTCGTTCATCCTTAACAACGTAAAGAGAACTGTTATCAAGTCACATGGCAGATTCTCATTAAGATTTTCATCTGTTAGAATATTCTCTCATTCATCATGACTCACATTAAAGTGCGCTCATCTTAAGATAGTGAAAGGGTGTCAGAGTATTACAATGTCTGTGCTAGTGGGTGAAGAAAAGTTGTTTGGAATGTTTTTGTAAGATATCCATAAATTGCACTTGGTCAGCATCATGGTAAAGCTTGTTCCACAATTGGGACAGAGAAGTGATTTTGACTGGGCTTAAGACAGGACCGCTAAAAAGGTGACTGAACAGAGTTGTCAGGTTTAAACTTCTTACTGCTCTACATGAACCAGAGCATTGATGATGGGAGCTTCAGCAGGAAGCCAGTGGAGTGTCGGAGGAGCAGGGTGACTTTGGAGAACTTAAGGAGAATGTTGAACAGCAGTAAGGCTGCAGCATTCAGGAGATATCGCATTTGATACACTCAAGCATTCAAGAGTTTCATATGATTATTTACTAAAAAATTAAGCAAAAAGAAACAGGCATATTATATTCTTAAAAACTATTTTTATTGCTTATTTGAACACATACAATTGAAATAAATACAAATTGTTTGCTACATGTTAAATCAGATTGGTAGAAGACTTTACCTGAGATGCTCCTGCCACTGAAGCTGATTTTCTGATAGATGACCTAATTCTGACGCTACATTTAACAATGTGGTGTCAACATCGCCCTCTGCTGTTGTCTGGTGTAGTATTGCTGCCCTTCAGGGAAGGCAGTAAGTTGTATAGTTATCTCCTGATGGGGCAAAACCACTACCCTGAAACCACACAACCTACTACCTCACCCTGTTCGAACATCACAGAGGCCGAGCAGTATCGTGACAAAAATAAGAAACACACACATATTGAAATGATACCTGGAAACAAAAGGTGTGTGGATACCATATACATGATTATTGCAAACATTGAACCAATTTTAACTGTTGTACACTGTAATGTACGCAGAGGATATTCCCATCGAGTTCCAAGTTTCCTGCAGAGATGATGGATGATTTTACAGCCACTTCAGGAAAGACAGTAAGTTGTATAGTTATCTGACAGGAAGGGTAGAACCCTAAAACTATACAACCTACTACCTCACCCCAAAGGACAGTGACAGACCCGGTGGTCTCCTCTGGTACTCCAGTGATCCGGTTCCAGTCAGCCAGTTAGGGCTAGGATAACAGAGTCAGCACACCTAAGTAGACACACAACCACCGTTGAAACCGGAAAATGTTATCTAGTTCCTGCATTCATTCTGCAAATCCGAAGTCACTGCGTGCTGAAACGTTGGTTAGGGGCAACTTTGGAATAGTTGGAATTGTAACTACATAGTGTGTGACTTTCATAGTTTATATATATATATATATATATATATATATATATATATATATATATATATATATATATATATATATATATATACGATTAAACAAACGCAGTCACAAAATCCATCCCTGTTAACCAGAAATACTGGGATTGTGTCTATGGTTAGTGAATGTCAACTAAAAGGGTTACAGGTCCAGGTCTAATGTGGATCTGGCTGTGTGGGGACAGAGAGAGTGGACAAATTAACGGGAAGACAATCATGTGTAGAAAGACAGTAGAAAGACTATCGGACTGGCAGACAGACAGGTGAAGAGACAGACAGTAAAAAGGCTGTTGGACCGGCAGATAAACAGGTGAAGAGACAGACAGTAGAAAGCCTGGTGGACCGGCAGACAGACAGGTGAAGAGACAGACAGTAGAAAGGCTGGTTGACTGGCAGACAGACAGGTGAAGAGACAGACAGTAGAAAGCCTGGTGGACCGGCAGACAGACAGGTGAAGAGAAAGACAGTAGAAAGCCTGGTGGACCGGCAGACAGACATGGTGACTAGCGCATATTCGGAACCACACGTGCAGCACAGCAATGCAGCAGGGTGAGGAGTGGAGTGTCTCTGGTGTTGTTAATGTTTCCAACCTACTCCTTAACTTGCAGGGAGGCCAATCTCCTCCTGCCTCCTTCATTAGGAACTCAGCAGCTTGTCAGGTAGCTCCATCTGAAAAGACCCAAGAGGAGAAATATCTTACTTATAGAAAGTGAAAGGGAATCCTTGCACTCAGTCTTATAGCAACAGAGTGCAAGAGATAGGTAATTACTGAAGAGTGTGTCAATGCAGGGGCAAAGCTAATCTATCAAGCAGATACACACATTGACACACACACATCCTCCCATTTACTGTCAAGGTGGCTGCTGTTATGAAAGGCATACCATGGAAGTGGAGTGTACCAGATTCCCTGTGTTTGCTAGGAGGGGAGAGTAGTCCAGAATGTCTACAGATGACCGCCGTGTCTGCATTATTAAACAAACTGTAGCCTTACTTACTGTTCAGGGAACTTGAGGCTTGGCTTCTAGATGGACACACAGACACACAAAACTGCATGCTTCTTTGTGTGGACAGGTACACGTTTAACCATAAACACACATACACGCACACACTCTCACATTGATTCGAAGTCTTATCAGCCCTTATGAACCAGGTCACCCCTGGGATGCGATGGATAGGATGCAGCCTCTTCACTACTACAGGCCCTCTCTTCAAACATCTTCACCCTCTATGCAACAGAGATTCTGTAGACTGGTGTGTGTGGCTAAGTGTAGATAAGAGGCATCCAGACAGTCAGGTCAGGGTGTTTAAAAAGGGAAGCATGGCTTCTTGGCCTCTCAGCTAAGGGACTGGGCATGCATGAACATTTATTTATATCAGGGAGCAGAGCGGGGGTCGGCAGACCAGGTCCTGTTACATGGTGCAGATTCTGGTCCAAGTCAAACAGGTTGACCTCCTTATAACGTCTGGTGCTGCCCTTTAGTCAGACAGGCTGACCTCCTTATAACGTCTGGTGCTGCCCTTTAGTCAGACAGGCTGACCTCCTTATAACGTCTGGTGCTGCCCTTTAGTCAGACAGGCTGACCTCCTTATAACGTCTGGTGCTGCCCTTTAGTCAGACAGGCTGACCTCCTTATAACGTCTGGTG
>JACXGJ010011731.1:7500-19237 GCA_016801105.1 Esox niger | reverse complement strand
TCAAACTAAACTAACATGTCTTATTATATGGGGACGTGGGTGTCTTCAAACTAAACTAACATGTCTTATTATATGGGGATGTGGGTGTCTTCAAACTAAACTAACATGTCTTATTATATGGGGATGTGGGTGTCTTCAAACTAAACTAACATGTCTTATTATATGGGGATGTGGGCGTCTTTAAACTAAACTAAGATGTCTTATTACATGGGGATGTGGGTGTCTTCAAACTAAACTAAGGTGTCTTATTACATGTGGATGTGGGTGTCTTTAAACTAATCTAAGTTGTCTTATTACATGTCTATGTGGGTGTCGTTAAACTTAGGTACCTTATTACATCTATATGTGGGTGATTTTTAACTAAGGTATTTTATTACATGGGTATGTGGTTGTCTTTAAACTAAAGTTATCTTATTTCATCGGTATGTGGGTGTCGTTAAGATCAGGTGTCTTATTACATGGGTATGTGGGTGTCTTTAAGTGGTCTCAATAGAGCCTGCAAACTGGAATTAGAATGAGAGAGACAGAAGTGAAAAATAATATTCCATGACGCCGAATACCAATTTAGCACAGAGACTAATAATGGAGTCCAGTACAGAGGGTGAGGATTTAATGCTGTCTGAATCTAACACCAGGGAATCCATAACCAGGGAATCTATTTACCAGGGAATCAAAAAGCAGGGAATTTATTGGAAGTTCATGGAATTTTACACCCGGCAGACTCCCCCAATGTCCTCCAAACCTTTTTCCTTCTTTCCCCTTTTCCCCCTTGCCCTCTCTCAGTCTCTCTCAATGAGTCTGTCTCTGTGTCTCTCTCTGTCTGCAGCTCTCTTTGTCTCTCTCTCTGTCTGTCTATCTTTCAGTGGCTCACATACTGTAGGTCATTGCGCTGTCTCTCCCGTTTTTTTGCTCTCTCTATCTCTCATGGTCCCTTTCTCTCATTGTCAATTCCACTCTCTCTCTTTGTCTTTATCTCTTTCTCAGACTTTCTCATTCTGTGTGTGTGTGCCTCATTGTCCTGCGCAGCCATCAAGTGTGATTAGCTGAAGCAATAGAGTTCTGCCTCATCAGCAAATCAATATATGATACCCCGCTCCATCTTTCCAGCTTGTCTAATGCTAATTTCACGTTTTACTAGAACTGGACTAATAGAGTCTTATCCCATATTCTACAAGCAAGCAAGCAAACACACACACACACACACACAGGATGGCTTTTCCATCCTTTTCGAGACCTAACTCTAACTGGGTTCCCTAGCCATTAATCTCACTCTTGCCATAACTTTAATACAACCCTGTACATATTCTGCATGCATATACAAAGGTGTCCAATCAGATCAGCACACTCGTACGTATGTACACACACACACACACACACACACACACACACACACACACATACAACCAACATGCAACTAGCACATGTCTTGACACACGTGAACACTCACATACACAAAGGACCTGACCAAATATTTTTGTCATTCTAACTCAGTCACACCTTAACTGACTCCTGATATTTTCCTTTTCTCGAATTGGTTCAGTAACTATGCTGTATGTGGATGTGATTCCAGATCAGTGCAGTACAGTCCTCTTTGGTTCTGTTCTGCTCACACCTCTGTAGGTGGCTATAAACAATCCCACCTTAAAAATGACACTTAAAAGCATAGTTTAAAAGGACTACTGAGCAAAAATATACACAATTTGTCACAATTTCAATTATTGTACTGAGTTACAATTCATATATGTAAATCCATCAATTGAAATAAATTCATTAGGAGATAATACATTAATTACACATGAAAGAGAAAAATGTATGTACATTTGAAACATTTCTGGGATGATTTCTATTTGCTTTTGAAAGACATTGTTCAGCATAGGTCAAACTAAATAGAAAGTTAAAAAAAACATCCAACTTTCAGCACAAGGACTAGTTCAGCATCTGTTTGAACTGAAACTCATTAACTTGAATTTCTTTCAGAAACACCACAAACTGTCCATCTGTTACTAAATCGTCTGTGCATCCGAACTGTTCCTCATGTATCCTATTATTTCGCTGCAATGACATTTTCTTTCTAGTCCTTCCTTGTGATTACGGCCACCCGTGGATTACGTCTACAGCCCTCCCACTATGACTGCGTAAAACCCACGGTTTGTTAGGTGGACAATAAAAACACGCCATGACGAACTTCGCAGGGCGGTTGTAAGTGCATGGGAATGAGCTCAAACACTCCTTTACGATAATTACTGAGGGTCTTATCCTATTGACATGACTGAAGCGTGACGGCCGTTTGACATGGAAATAATCTCGCTCTCATCCACAATAATCTCATCATGTAGCTGGCGCTCCAGGGTTCTCTACACTCTCTGTATTTAGGGACTGCCGGCTAGAGAGCAGGTGCCAAGACCAGAGTGGGCGGTGAACGTTCCCCTTTTACTGAGAAATATGACGTTTCCCCAAGTGACACTATGGATGTTGGCAGAAACTCGTCTCTCATCCGGTCACACAGAGGATCTGCTCATTGTACGTTCCAGTCATTTAGTGGATGCTCTCACTCAGGGGGGACTCAAAACTGTTCGCCTTGTCGGCTCTGGGATTTGATTTGGCAACCTGTGTCATGCGCTAACTGCTCTAAGCCTCACTTGTGCACAGGTTTGCTTCCCGCTGTCACTACAGGGGTTTTCATCCTAGCTGTGCGACATCCAAGACCCCTTGTGGACCCGTGCAGGTTTGAAAATGTAAGTCAATTGGAGGACTGAAAAATGTGTCCATAGCGATGAAAGGAGCGACCATGTAAGGATATGACAGAGTCATGTGACTTGGTGTTTTGAGAGAAGAGGATCTAGAACCAAACCCTGAAGGACACCAGCAGTGAGAGATTCCTGCTCTGACTCAGATCCTCCCCACCTCATTTGGAGCAGCCTGCCAGGTGGGATACAACCCCAGACTGTTGAGACTGAGACCCCCGGCCCTGGGAGGGCGGAGGGGAGGATCAGATGATTCACAGTGTTGACAGGAGAGGATGAATATAGGAGGATGAGGACAGAGGAGAGTCAGTCTGGGCAGTGCAAGGAGCTTTTGTGACACAGAGGAGAGCATTCTCGGTTGACTGACTTGAGTTGAAGCCTGACTGGTCAGGGTCATGGAGATTGTTCTGAGAGAGATAACAGGAAGGTCGGTTAGGGACAGCTCACTCAAGTGTGTAGGATAGGAAAGCCAGGCTGTCAGGATGTAGCTAGTATCACTGTCACCATAATATTCCAGTAGCTCCAATTGAGGGGGGTAAGCAGTAGAGCTCCAGATCACAGTGAGGTGCTGAGACAGTAGAGCTCCAGGAGGTCACAGTGAAGTGATAAGACAGTGGAGTGTTGAGACAGTACAGCTTCAGGAGATCACAGTGGAGTGGTGAGACCGTGGAGTGATGAGACAGTACAGCTCCAGGAGATATCAGTGGAGTGGTGAGACAGTAGAGCTGTGAGTGCTCCTATGCATGTATATGCCTGTATATGTGTGTGTGTGTGTGTGTGTGTGTGTGTGTGTGTGTGTGTGTGTGTGTGTGTGTATAGGCGCGTGCGTGATTGTATGCCATGTATATGTTTTTTGGGGCATGTGTGTAGTTGCGTGTTGTGTGTATTTTTGTGTGTTTCCAGGCACACGTGTGGTTGTGTGCTGTGCGTGGTTGTGTGTGTATTGGTGCACGGTTTTGCGATTTGTGTCTGTGTTTTCGCGTGTGCATGTTCATGGCACTTGTGTGTATAGGCATGTGCATAGTCACGTGCTGTGTGTGTGTTGTATGTGTGTGTGTGTGTGTGTGTGTTAGAAGGGAAATGGGTTTTTCAAGACTGCAGGGGAGGGGAACAGCTGTTTGCTAACTGTAACACCGATTTAGTGTAGTAGAACAGCCTGCTGTCCTGTCACTGTTCCTGTCTTCAACCCCGTCAGCAGCACAGTGTCAGAACAGTGTCTTTTATTCTTCCTGGGGAGTTATGGGTAATATTCTCCATATGCTCTCACCTCAAACCACCCACCTCTATTCATGACTGTGTGGCTGTTCAGGTTGAGCAGTTATTTAAGGGGAAGAAGGTCTCTTGACGATCTTCATCGGGGTCTTTTATTATGTACATGAATAACTTGGTTATTAATGAGTGACATTTTTTCTGTAGCGTTCACCTAGCTGAACATGGCTGAGTTCTGCACTGTGACAGTGGATCGGACCTGCCTGGTACCACCCAAAATACACTCACCACCAACATTAATGGCACTTTAAATAATGATAAGCAAAAAAGCATATATTTTTAAGTCAAGTGTATAAAATAGTACAAGTGTATAAAATAGTAAATAATAAAAATACTGGGCTGTATCCTTTTCATAAAATGGGCTCCAAATAATAATAAACAACTTAAATTGGGGTCACCTTGTCTCTAAAACTACTTTTTAACCCCCTTTTCAGTGATAATAGACATGTTTGAAGACTTGCCAGAAAAAATTATATAATAATGTCATAAAGGCAACAACCTTTCGTAAGCGCCTGGAGTAAAACACTATTAAAACTTGGATTGGAACCAGGCCCTGAGGTCAGCTCAGACAATATTGGAACCAGGTCCTAAGGTCTAAACGGACAACATTGGAACCGGGCCCTAAGGTCAGATCAGACAACATTGGAACCAGGCGCTAAGGTTATATCAGACAACATTGGAACCAGGCCCTAATGTCAGATCAAACAACATTGGAACCAGGCCCTAAGGTCAGATCGGACAACACTGGAACTAGGCCCTAATTATTTTTTACAGATACTAATGTCCTCCTCAAAACATGAACACTGCCTTGCAAAGTAATTCCACGTAGTATCTCTGTGTGTTGGCCAATGGGACTAAAGGATAGCCCAAGAATAAAAACATGTTTATGGCCAGCAAATGTCCACACAGGAATCACTGATTAACGCAGCCTCCCTCAGATTCGTCCCCAGTCAGGTAACCAGGCACACATCACGTGTCGTAATGGGATACAGGGATGTTTCATCCATGTCCGCTGTACGTGTGTTAACATGTTCACTGTGTCCAACGGCATGTCATATGAACCAGTTTCCTGCTCCAGGCATGTATCCAAACACAGACACTGTGGGGATGGGGGCATGCACTGTGGGACACTCCCTAAGGTCTTCTTTAAAATGAACCTACTGGGAATAACCTATGCAAGGGTACTTCAAAGGGTCCTGTCATTTACAAAAAGATGGGGAAGTTCAAAAATGTTGTTTTTGAGAAACTGTTAAAAATGATTTTTTTGAAGAATCATTTTCAAGTGTTCCTCAAAGTAGTAATAGTTCAAATACATTTTTAAGATCCCATTAGATCCTCCAGGAACCTTTCAGATTGTAGAGACTGTTGTTCTGCATGTTTTGTAATATGTTGAATAATAAATAATGTTTTCAGTATTATGTTGTAATACTAACTTATTCTGGCCCTTGGGGAGGATACATGTTTCTACTTCTAATTAGTCAGAAGAAAACCTCCCTCTGAGATACCGCCTCAGAGTAGCTAGTAAAATGTCATCCCCGAAATAAGGCAATGAAGCAAGTATCTCCTGTGGTCGTTGCTAACATTTCTTATGACCATATGACTTGAAGCTCATCTACTTGACATTTAAAAATTCATTTTCATTCTCAGTCCATTGTTTTGTAAGTAAACGACGGCATGCATGTCTAAGCCCCAGGGAACATGGAGCTGAGCATTGTCTCACGTCAGAGAGCGCGTCGATTCCGCTTGAACTGGCTCCTGGAGATGCATCCAGTATGCAAGGACACCATCTGATGTGAGACAATGATGGCTGAGAGAATACATGACTGAGGGAACCTAGAACTGATAAAACATAGGGGTGAGCGAACAGATGACTGAGGGAACATAGAACTGAGAAAACATAGGGGTGAGGGAACAGATGACTGAGGGAACATAGAACTGAGAAAACATAGGGGTAAGAGAACACCTGATTGTGGGAACATATTGCTGAGAGAAAGCAGGGCTTAGAGAACACAGCGCTGAGAGAAAACAGGTCTTGGAGAACACAGAGTTTAGAGAACACTGGGCTTGGAGAACACAGGGCTTGGAGAACACAGAGTTTAGAGAACACTGAGCTTGGAGAACACAGGGCTTGGAGAACACAGGGTTTAGAGAACACTGGGCTTGAAGAACACAGGGCTTGGAGAACACAGTGCTTGGAGAACACAGAGTTTAGAGAACACTGGGCTTGGAGAACACAGGGCTTATGTTGTTGCACCTGATAGTGTCAACAGCGTTATACTCAACCACAGCATGTTGAGTTCTGCTAAGAATTTTTTAATGTAAGCAAACGGTCCAGTCTTCTAGATCATTGCTTTATGTGCACATACATGTTTTGGGCTTTGATAGACACAGACTGCTGTGCTGTGGTCACATATATTCACTAACCAGGAATTTAAATCCCCCCCTTCTTTCACTCGAACCTGAATATATTTCAATTTGCTTTCCATAAAAAGAAAGCCAAATCAGAGCGAGGGTATGAATGGTATTCTGGACTGGGTCTGGGTCTACGAACTGATCAGTTGACATGACAACCAACATGTTGCCGGCTGAATACACCTTTCAACCCCACGTCAACTAGCTGTCTGACATTTACAACAACACGGGAAATCCGCTGTGTGGCTCTTGTCACGGCAAAGAGACATCCAACGATGAGAGACATTTCATCCACACATGACATTTGATCCTTTTACTTCAGAAGACTTGGGGTTTAACCCTGAAAAGGTGGCCAGTTACACTCCATGCTTTGATCTCAAATCATTGCTCTCAGAAGTCGAGCTGACAGCTGTTGTCCTGCCTAAGGGAGGCTCGAAATTCGATTTGGAATTGAGGAACTTTGTTGAATTTTCAGCAGATGTGCAGTATGATTCCTAAGGCTCACCTTCGCTGTCAGGCCTTCTGAGATGTTTTATTGATATGCACGGGTGGGTTGGGTCGGAGCTTGCTGGACTGTTATGCCTGGCATGCGGACCCGCTGTAGCAGAAGCTGTGACATGGACCAATGTGCCATGCAGAGCCACATCCATAGCATTCATAACTAACAACTTTCTTAACCAATAGTATTCTGAACCAATAGCACTCTGAACCAATAGAATTCTGAACCAATACTATTCTGAACCAATAGCATTCTGAACCAATAGCATTCTGAACCAATAGCATTCTGAACCAATAGCATTCTGAATCAATAGCATTCTGAACCAGAATAATACAATTTGGGCTATCGATTCCCAAAATTATGCTAAAGCCGTTGTCACTGGACTGATAAAATCATTTCATTACACAGATTGAGAGCCAAAATGAAATGTGCATTTAGCCAAGGTCAAGGAGCAAAAACATGTTTGCCAGGCAGGTAATGCAGACAGGATACCACTTTGGAAAGAAATGGTTTAATTCCTACTTCGAAAATTATTAGAACCACCTTAGCCCAGCACATCGGTTAAGAAATAAGATGTGAGGAACAATGACATCAATGTTTTTTTCCTTCCTCTTAAAACTGGCAGCGCCAGGGAAATCATGGTAGTTTATGAATGAGGAACGTGATTGGCTACACAGGCCTTGGAATGAAGAGCAGTTGCGTGGCAACAGGACTACAACAGTCTGACACCTACTGTCTGGCTGGGGGCACAGCCCCCGGATGGTGGAAAACCCCTTAGAAATACACTGACAGACATGGCGGACCATGGAACATATACAGAGGGTGACCACGGTCGACAACCCAATAGAAGTACTCAGAGAATGACCGTGGTGGACAATCCTGTAGAACCTGTAAAATATTTAAGTATGAGGCAATTTCCTGTTCTAGTAATTCTATTTCTGTGGCTGGTCTCTGCCTGCTCTCTGTTGTATTGGGCCCCAGTAGAGCAGCCTGTTGGGCTGAAACCCCCTCAACGTTACAATGTCTGAACAGTCCGGTATTAGCAGTAAATATTATAGCTGCTTCCACTGTACAGATGTGAAAATATTTTATACGAGTTTCAGAGCCATGGCAACGATGGTTCGTCGCATATAAATACAATTACTAGAATGGTAATCCGCATTTAACTACCGTGGATGGATAAGCATTTTACCCATCTATTAATCAAATTTCTGTGGTCGGTCCCTATTCTACTGGTGGTGATGTCACCCCTCTCCGGATATTAAAGAAAAAGGATTTTGTGCATAGAAACAGAATCACTAGAACTGACATTATGATTACATAAGCGTCATTGCTGCCTTTACAAGCACAAGGTGTGATGAGGTTGATTAGACCGGATGGTACAGAACAACATCGTTCAGAGTCATTATGGGATGAGACAAGATAAAGGCCAGAGTCGGAACAAATATTGTTTCAATTTATTCTGAGAATTAACAAAATAATTGATGTGTGATGATACCAAATTAGTGTGAGACCTCACAATGACATAATAAAGGATGTTATTCACAAGGAGAAGTATTCCTTTGTGAGATTAATTAGAAATTAAAATGATCAAGATCAGAGAGACTTTTTCTTTCTAATCTGATCAGCTATGTTCCATTCCCATCTATTGTGATCTTTTCTATTCAGTTTTACTGTATCTTATTAAATTTTCCTATGATCTGTTCTGTTTGGTTTGAAATTGTTCTTGATAAGACGTAACCCTCAAATGGAGTGAATCCAGAGTTAGAGTCTCCCGCGTTGTCAGTCCGACAGCAACAGGGATGTGCTGAAGAGGCTCTTGACTGATAATTAACTGTCTTTTTTTTCTACTGAAGAGGATTGTAATCCTGTCTTAAGTAGGGAAAGCCTTCTCCCAACGCAGCTCCTGTAGAGACTACTGAACCATTCTGCTTACTGCTGGACTGACTGACAACTACAAAACAGATCGTTTTTCTGGGTCTGTAACTGCTGATCTATGACCACTTTTGCCTTTCAGATCATTAGATTAGACTGATAGAGGAAACCTGATCTTGGGTCCATACTCCGACTCTGAGATGCTCTGTAAACACAGCCCAGAACCAATCTGCCGCGCTGCAAGAATGACCAAACAAAGACAGCCTCCCTCGGAAGAAAACAACGGTGGACAGCAGAGCTTCGCAGGAGAGGAGGATCAAAGCCTCTCGCCGTAAAGCGTCTTAGAGCAGGATTGCCAATCTCAAATCAGTCCGCATAATCGGATTCATTATGACCTGAAACAGCTGAACTGATCCCAGACCGGCGCTCCCACTCTGAGACACTTGACAGGCCCTGGAGATAAGGTCATACACAGCATTCTAAAACAGATGGAAGCCATTGACTGAAATGAATGAACACCATAAACACAAAGGACACACACAGTGGAAAGAGTGAAGTATGAATAGTTTAATGAGGTTCTAGAGGAGAGGAGAGGGTGTATCCGAAATGGCACTTTATTTCTCTATGTAGTGCACTGAACTCACTGGGACCCACGGGGCTGTGGTAAGAAGCAGTGCTCCACGTAGACGTTTAAGTACCATTTGGGACGGGATGCAAGGCTGTAAAAGGCCCCGACCGCTCTGCCGCACATTAAAATAGAATATACTGAAGAAAAACAGGAGAAGAGTGTACATTTTTCATGCTATTCATCTTTATTAATTAATTACTTGCATTGCGATAATTCACAGAGGGGTTTATTGATGAGTTAACACATGACTATGCAATTAGTTAGGGTAATGAACGAGTGTATGAGAAAGCAGAATTTGAAGCATAGAACAAAGCATGAAGTTACTGAGAAGAAAACAACAGTGAGTAGCCTATAATGAAATGAAATCATCCTATAACAGTGAACATGGTTATGTTTATAAAGTATATAAAAACGCTATAACGCACCGGTGTTTAATAGCACCAACCCCAAGCCAACGCATGAATGCAAGCGCGCACGCAAACAAACACATCCGCGCACACAAACATGCGCGCTGGGGAACTCAGGACGTGCTGAGTTTATCTAGTCTATATTACATTCAATAAACTACCGGAGGCAGTAGCCTAATTATTTCAACATGATGCAAGGTAAAAGATTGAGCACTCATCCTGACTGCGGGCGTTAAGAACGCGATAGAAGAATCACTAAAATAAAAGTAAAATATGTTAGTGTCACACAAAATGCAAATTTTGAACATTTGAGTTCGCTCGAGCTAACGCAACTACGTACAATGGTCCTCTGATCGCCTCTCTCTGCTCCCGCGACCAAAACCCCTTATTATAAAAGGATGTGCGGAAGCTGGGGGCGACAGCTTGGCGCGTGGCCCCTCGCTGTAGCGTTTCCCTGATCAGCCCGGCTCAAACTGAACCGCCTGCCTGCATCCCATAATAATTCGGAATCATCCGCAGCAGCTACACGAAGTCAGATTCATATACTCACCACAACGATTTCCTAGGTGGAAGATGATGTTCTTTGTTGTAAGAGGTCACCCCCAGAGCCAGCTGCATAACAGTAATATATTTCTGGTAATTCACCATGGTATTGTCCACCGCTACTAAGAATCCAACCCAAAGAAAAGCACAGGTAATCATATATTAGTAGTAGTTTATTCCCTGGCAGCGTCCGCCTTCACTGCGTCTTCCTTGCTGAGTAGCATCACAACGCCATTTCCAGTAGCGGTGAAGGACTGACGGGGAAAACACTCCCCAAGGAGCAGCGCGAAAGGTGCCATACCGCGGCTACGAGCCATGTCTGCAGTGACACACGAGGCTGCCTGGGGTTCGCTCGTCTAATCGTATTAGCACTCAGAATAGATCAGCAATCCATTCGACCGTTGGTCAGGATATACACATTATTTTCTGTCCTTCCTTCTTCCTCCGGACCGCGGGCACTTTTCTGGAAAACAGTCTGGAAAAACGATCTGTTCTGCGGCGTTGGTTCTAGCTTCCGCGCGTGAGGTAGGAGAGTGTGTGTGTAGGCTGTAGTGAGCTCGATGGGGGATAGTGAGGCAGGGCGGGAGGGGAGGAGGCAGTTGGAAGTGAATACGTTTGGAGAATGTGTTCTCTTGTCGCGTCTACTTAAGGAGACAAACATCTGAGCTCTACTTTCAACCTTCAACCACTCCCTGTGAAAAGAAACACGTCCCATCTTATTTACGCCCAGACCCTGATTGTTAGACCTACTAAACATTGTTTTTATTTTTTATCCATATATAGTCTAAACAACGTTAATACAGATTTTATCATGTGTGCTGAGTGACATAACAGAACCTGTCATTGGACGCTTACTTTCTAGTGCAGCACCTGTAGCAAATTCAGCACCAGGAAAGGCAGCAGGGACAGACCCGAAAGTCCATAGCTCGATTCAGCACCGCTTGGTAACGGACAGCGACCGTTTCAGGTGGGAACAGTCCATTTTTTAAAAAACGTTTATTTTTCTCCAGTTGAAAAATCTTTATGTTTAGGCCCAGAGAAATATTTTGACATTTAGTTAGTTGAATACAGGCTACAGTGGTAGGTAGGCCTGACCAATTACAGTTTTTAAGAAGGCTTAGTGTTTTTTTCTACATTACTGATGAAGTGAAGTGTGAGTGTGTTCATGACTTGTGTTGTATATTATTCAAGATATGTCAATCCACTTGAGCAACTACAAAGCATTAGAAGCCAACAGGTCTGGACTGTTTTAATCTAGACAACAGAAGATTGTTCCGGCTCAGAGACCGGACACATTGTGGACATTGTGAATGTGTAGACTTATTAAAACAATGGCTGCTTCCACAGATTGTCCTCATGG
>JACXGJ010011731.1:0-2500 GCA_016801105.1 Esox niger | reverse complement strand
ACGCAAGGTAAACTCGACCATGCAAAGATGAAACCTTTAATAAACCAGATCCAGGAACGTTGCCGCCTCCTGGGCCTGAGCACATTTAAGATGGACTGAGGCGAATTGGAAAACTGTCCTGTGGTCTGACTAATCAAACATTTGTATAATTTTTGCGTCCATCGGGCTACAGAGGTACCACCTGGCTTTCTATCAATGCACAGTTCAAAAGCCAGCGTTCGTGATGGTATGAGGGTGTATTAGTGCACATGGCATTGGGTGACTGGCAAATCTGTGAAGGCACCATTAATACTGAACAATATGTACAGGTTTTGGAGCAACATATGCTGCTATCCAAATGTCTTTTTCAGGAAAGACTTTGCTTATTTAAGCAAGACAATGCCAAACTATATTCTGCAAGTATTATAACAGCATGGCTCTGTAGTAAAAGAGTCATGGTGCTAAACTGGCCTGCCTGCAGTCCAGACCTGTCACCCATTGAAAATATTTTGTGCATTATGAAACAAAAAATACGAAAAGGAGACCCTGAACTTTTGAGCAGGTAAAATCCTATATCAAGCAAGAATGGGAATACATTTCACTTTCAAAACTACAACCAGTGGTCTCCTCAGTTCCCAAACACTAACAGAGTGTTGTTTCCAGAAGAGGTGATGCAACACAGTGGTAAACATGTCCCTGTCCCACAAAAACTACAATTGATTAATCTTAAACTACCTATCCCACAATCCATCTGCCTATACAGCTGTACTCTTGTTCTTTGATTTTTTTTTAGGCTGTACACAGACAATGTGTAGTAGACCCACTGAATATCATCTAGATTATTATTGTACGGTGTAGACAATATTGTTTTCTTGTGTACATATGCTTAAACCTACACACTGTATCACTCTGACACACATTTACACACACACACACAAATGCATATACACACAGACGCAAAAGAATAAACACACAAAAGTCAAGTGTTTGTGTCTGGAGGCACTGGTTGTCCTACTTTTACATAGATAGTGAGAGAACATATGCACACAGAACAACAAGGCGTGTTCACATATCGTGTTTACCAACAGTCCTACACGAAACCATTACCCCCTGAGCGAAAGTGTCCCTGAGCTGGCGCTTTGCACCGTAAGACCTTTCAGTGTGTGAACCATGATGCCCCATGACTCCTCTCTTCACCCCATAAAGCATGGGTCTGTTCATTCAGCTAATTGCCAGAAACCTCACCATGTAGCCCCGAACACATTGTGCCTCTTCTCGTTCCTCCAGCAACAACCCACAAGGTAACCAACAAGGTAACCCACAAGGTAACCCACAAGGTAACACACGAAGGTAACCCACAAGGTAACCCACAAGGTAGCCCACAAGGTAACCCACAAGGTAACACACGAAGGTAACCCACAAGATTACCCACAAGGTAAAACACAAAGATAACCCAACAGGTAACCCACAAGGTAACACACGAAGGTAACCCACAAGGTAACCCACAAGGTAACACACGAAGGTAACCCAGAAGATTACCCACAAGGTAAAACACGATAATAACCCACAAGGTAACACACGAAGGTAACCCCCAAGGTAACTGAATCCAAATCCAATCAGTTATTTAATGTGGACAAAGCAGGGCGGAGCGTCCTGAGAATAATCCAAATATGATGTACATTTTGCCCTCGTTGTTCCCAGCCGCATGGACATTCACATGGAACAGGCAAAAGCACTCCCAAGAATAAGCCTAGCACCCCCAAATAATATTTCAGGGACATGTTGACGCACATCAGTTGAGTGTTGAGTGACCGCCAGCAGTTGAGGTGCGTCAAACCACGGCGCGCGAGATCACCCTGGTGATCTGCCCCCCCAGGCCTGGACCTTGCCCCGTCATAGCTCGCCCCAATAAAAAAAATCTCTGCGTCACAACTAACGGTACAAACCGACACCGGTCATCCTATGCATTATAACGGCGACAAATAAACAACACACACTCCAACACACACATGCCAGGGTCTGGCCACCACAGTGCCTGGAGGAAAAACTGAGGATGAATTACAAAGAGAAAATGAGATGACTTACAAAGCCTTGTGAGGGTCGTACTGCATCTCGTCTGTGTTCACGTGTATGTGTGACAGAGAAAGAAAAAGAGAGTGTGTGCGTGAGAATGAGTGTGTGTGCGTTGATCTGTTTCTGTCAGTCTAACTGTCTCTTAGTGTGTAACTTTCCTCTTAGTATGCCCTAGCTTAGAGCTCAGTGTGTATGCGTGTGTGTGTGTGTGTGTATTGTTGCATGTCCTCATCCTAGCTCAGAACTGTGTGTGTCTGAGTTTCAGAGGTTGCTTCTAGCTTAGGGCCAGACTGCTGGGATACAACTGTCTCTGAGCTGACTTGTCTGTCAGACAGGAGAAGATACCTTCATAATGGTCTGCGGAGCAATCCATCCCTCTTCCTCTCCCTCTCCCTCTCCTTTTGCTTCTCCCTCTCCTTCTCCCTCTCCCTCTCCCTCTCCCTCTCCC